>RJVU01074626.1:5237467-5262373 GCA_003731715.1 Anabarilius grahami
TCTCATATATATATATATATATATATATATATACTATATATGTTTTTGTCCTGAATAGCACAAGTGCAAATGTGATACAAATTTTATACAACAGCTCCATAAATAAGAAGTTAATATTGTGTTATATGTTAGACACAATATTGTCTGCTTTTGCCCCAGTTTTGCCAATGAACACAGTGGTGCTTTTTTTGAATGAATCTGCTTTTTGAGCAAATCAATCGGGTGAACCAATGATTCAATGGCCCATTCATAAAGAGAGCCATTTACTTCATTCCTGAATGAATCAGCCGCTTGAATGAATCAGCCGCTTGAATGAATCGAATGAACGAATGACTGATGAATCAATGGGCCCTATCATACACCCGGCGCAATGCGATTATGCGATGCCAGGCGTGACTCAAGTGTTTTTTGCTAGTTTCAGCCCGACGCAGTTATCATTTTCACGCCCAGCGCTCACATTGTTTAATGCACTCGCGCCCATCTGTTCGCCCATGGGCGTGCTGGTCTGAAAACAAAGTGTATTCAGGCGCATTGTTGGCGTGTTGCTATTTTGAGACAATACACAGAAACTGACTCGTCAGGTTGAGGGTGTCTATATTCTGCCATGTAAATAGCAATCGCCACGGTACAAGCGCACCTGGCTTTTAAAGGGAATGGGAGATGACACTCTGATTGGTTTATTGCACGTTACACCTAAAACACACCCATGACTCATTAAGAGACTAGGTACAACCCTTTTGGACCCTTTTCCCGTTGATAAACTATAGCAAAAGTGGATTCGTACACACCCTAAGCGCACCTCCGCCATGCGCTTCAGACCATCTGCTTATCATTAAAATAGGGCCCACTGATTTACTCATTTAGACATTTACTGCCACCTACTGGCAGTTCTAATTTCTAATTTAGAGTCGGCAGCCCTAATTTAAATTCAGTTTATTCACGTGCATTGAAATATCAATATTTTCATTTAGCTGCCTTCTCAAACTCTCGCTGCAGCAGCAGTGTTTATTCCTGCCTTGTAAATGCCTTAAAATTCATTATATATTTTTCATAACATCTCATCTTCAACAGAGAATTGAATTGCGCCAGCTTTGAACTTGATCTAAACCAGGTTGGATTTGTATGGTTTTGTCAACTCTAAACCTACTCAGAAACTCATGCTTCTAGCTTCATGCAACAGGCCTCTGGGACTTGATTGTGGGTGTAGAAAAGTGAGAGAAAGCTTATCCTTCTTGACAGGACCCATGCAGTGATAGAGTTGTTCTTGTTTTCTTGTTTTTTTTTTTTTTAGGGGAATGTCAGTGTCAGTTTGTTTAATGTGTTTCACTGCTGATAATTTCTGGGTTAGCAGGTTCCCTCAGAGACAAGTCTAGAATGCATGCCTTTGTTGTGTTAAATTTTGCTGAAAACAGTAAATAACTTGCACTGACCTTCTTATACAGCCTATTTATTTCTCTTTTCTCTCTGTAACATTTATTAGCGAGTAAATGAACTTTCATAAATATCATTGGATGAACTTGTGAGTGACAAATCAGCCCTTTGAGCAGCTTTCCTTGCACACCTGCTGTGAATGTGTGTGAGAGTGTGTGCATGAAACCACAAAGTAATACTTAAAAATAGCTTAGTTTATGCAATTGAGAAGTTTTCCATGATGGGGCTTCATATAAGCATGTCTGAATGAACAGTTGTTACAGCTCAAGGTTGAGTTTTTGTTTGTTTATTTAATGTGACGATACCGGCACCTGCTGATAGCCAGCTGCTCTAAAATGCTCCTGTGAGTGTTTGCGCTCTGTGAAGAGCGTCAAAGGTTTCTATTTACAACTTGTTTTGCAGCATTGAGCTTTGTTGCCAATCACAGACATACCTGTTGAACATGTGAACGCAATGGCCAATCAGAGGTGTTTAAGTTATGTGTTTAATTAAGAATCCGCTCAACACTGCTCAAAACGGCAGAGTTTTTATTTATTGGGAGTTCTTAAAGCTCACAAATCTTTCATTATAACCAACAAAGCATAAACACAATGTCAAGAGAGATTCATTCCAAAGCATAGACAGTTTAATTGATTATAACAGGAGTTTTCACAAGAGTGCAGCTTCAGTGATTATAATGGCAGCGGTCTTTGCTCGATTTCTGCATATAATATACATTTTCATGCTGCTAAATACACATTGCAAAGTTTCTGGATTGACAACCATATTTAAATGAACACTCATAATCTTAGCTATAAAAAAAACGGGGAAAAAACAATCTGTTACTCTATGTTCAATGATCTGTGCATTAAGTCTTGAAGTGTAAATGCTAAATAATTAGACATGCCACTTTTTCTATGCAATGTGTTACTTTGTTGTTCATTTTGTTACTAGCTTTTCAAATCAGTCACTCAGTGACTTTTTTTTGTCCAGTTCCAATGCTTCCAATGTGCTTTCGGCGGTGGACAGGGATCATCATAGGCACTCGGATTGTTCTGCGGCTACGCAGCCCCATACACAGCAGAGTGTGATGCACTGTGTGTTGTGACATTCCTCCCATAACATCATTAAAATTTTGTGCGACTTGTGCCACAGTAGACCTTCTGTTGGCTTGTATATCCAATCCTTTATAAGTCATTCTAATATGCTGATTTGATTCTAATATGCTGATTTTCCCTTTTCTTGACTTGTTTGGGACTCATTCCGCTATATTTTTCTCACTTCTATGTGTAAAGAAGTCCTGCCACTCACAGACGTGGATATACAGTACTATATTCACATGGGCACTATTCATACATTTCTACTGTTGAACTGTAAGAAGATTCATAACACCCAGACCTTCTGTATGCATGCGTGAGTAATGCTGACGTTGAAGATTGTGTGGATCATCTGTGGAACCTCTCTGAGGTCATTCAGCAGATACATAACTTGACAGCATTCTCTTTCTGTCTGTCCCTCTGTGATGATTGGGTGAAAGGTCAGCTTGCAGAATGTCTCTTAGGAATGCCAGTATGTGATTGACAGCTCCTTGGGTCTTATGTTAACAGAACTAAAAATAACTGGTAAGTGGTACGTTTTTAATGAAGGAAACAACACATAACCATCTCTCTGAACTTTGCAAGTCATGAGACCCCGTCCCTTATTATTTCCCCTCTTTCTTATGGTTACTCTGTCATTCTGTCCCTTCCGTTTGGGAAACCCCAATCTATTTCATCCAGGGAATACTGTAGTCTAACATAGAGAAATCTAATCTAGATCAACAGGATCTAATCTGTTGAATGAAGCTATGAATAGAACATAGTGCTGTGTGTCTTCTGAAAGATAAATAGTGTAATATTATAGTGTGTATTAAGATACTCCAGATATTTAATATTTCTAGATTTTATAGTTGACTGAATGAGAAAAGCAAAAACAAGATAGATTCATATGTAATGCAAATGATAAGTATTAGTCTTTATTAGTTCTGATGCATCTATCACTCTTTAGAGCAATTAAATTCAGGAAAACTGCCAAATGAAATAAAGTCATTCATTTCCCCTGTAGTGCATATTGAATTTTTTTTTTTTTTTTACATGTGTAAAATGACACTATAGCAACGGCGATGTCTGTTGACCCCACACACTAACATACATGCTTATCCAAATGTGTTCATACTATAGATGTCTATTGTGTTTATATAGTAAAGCAATATGACATGAGCTCTGCTGTCACTCATCATCACATCACATGCTCTGGTGGACACATACTGCCAGAGTGATACAAACTCTTGAACTCTGCTTGTCCAATCAGATTAGAGGACTGGAACTGCATTAAATTTATTATGATGAATATAAACAAACCCAATTACTGATCCTAAATTTATTTAAGGAAATCATGTGCATGATAAAGTTTGTTCCCTCGATTTACTGAATGTTGGCCACGTTGGACTAATTTGTTCCCTTGTTTTGATTTAACTAAAACAAGGGAACAAATTATTATAACGTAGCCATGATTTCGTGAAACGAGGGAATAGATTATTAGGCTATATCGTGCACGTGGTTTATTTAAAACGAGGGCACAAATTAGTCAAACGCATTGATGTATTAGTAAATTGTGGGAACTAATTGTTAATTGGTGGCCACGATATATGTTTTTTCCCCTTGTCCCTCTTTTCCTTTTTTTTTATTTAAAAAAATATATATATTCATTCATCTTTGTGTGTTTGTATGTATATAAGTAGCCTACACTAAAAAAAATGGTAACCTAAAAATAACTGAATTTACTGGTCAAGTCAAAAATATTATTTAATATTGCTGAATCAACCTAAATACATTAATTTATACCAACAAAATTCATTTTTATTAATTAAATTAAGTTAAAAAAAAAAAAAAAAAACATTTGCAGGTTACCAATTTTTATAGTGTATCTTTATGCGGCAATTGACATTTAAAATATAAAAACTGATATACCAATACAGTATCAACAATGATCTTGCTAAATGAATAGTGTGATGCACTGATCCAGAAATCAGGTCTGTAGTAATTGACAACTTCCAAATCAAAACTAAAATCTGAAGAATGACAGTACAAAAATCATTTAAACAATAATTTCAATAGCACATCGAGTTATGTTGTCCAATTTAAGTGCTCAAATGAACATATTTAATTTGATAACTTCATTCCTTCCTCTGCCACTGTCAGTCACATGAATTTATAGGTCAGTGAATGAATGCATGGATAAGCAAATATAAGTTAAGACTCATTGGTTAAATGGAAATGTTCCAGTTTGTGATTCGTCTTAATATAACTTCTTATTTTATTATCTATTATTTTAAAACAAAAACACACTAGTGTAAACGGGGCCTTAATATTACACCAAGCAACACTTAAAAATAAAATGTTCCAAAAGCGGGTTCGCAGTGATTTTTGGTTCCCCAAAGAACCTTTCAGTGAATAGTTCTTATAAGAACCATCTTTTTCTTAGTGTGAAGAATGAAGAATAATTTTAATAATCTAAAGAAACTTTTTCTAATATAAGGAACATTTTGTGGAATGGAGAGGTTTCATTGATGTTAAAGCTTTTTCATGGAACCATCAATGCCAATAAATAACCTTTATGTTTTAGAGTGAATTATAGTTAAGTTTTAATGAAAAATTGAGCTTTGATGGAAATAAAGTTCCACTCTACATAAACTGCACACCACTTAATGAAAAATCCCAGCTGGACTTTTATAAATAAATGTCCCATTAAAATAGGTTTTTCCCCAGACAAAGTTTGTGTAGAATTTATTCATACGTTGATATCTTAAATCTTCATGTGTTTGTGTTTGACTGTGAAGCTGATGCCAATGACAGTCTTACAAAACCAATAAGAGAATGTGATAAAGAGGTCAGGAGAAGATGAGAGGAAAGGAAAGAGGAGAGGACAGGGAGAGGAGGTGGTTAGAGTAGATGGTGTGTGTGTGTATGTGTGTGTGTGTCTAATGGGGAGGGGGCTGATATGGGGCTTCAGAGAGAATGAAAGGCTTCATTGTTGTGCAGTAGCCCAGGGACAGATGCAGTGTAGTGGCCTACATGCACTAGCATCCATGAGCTCAACATCTCTCCCTCCAAACCAAACCACAAGCTGTTATGATTCACATTTGAATCACATTAGATGTGATATCACTAAATGATTGAGTAATTAACATCCTCAGGACATCCGCATACTTTTTAATGCATGTTTTTTCAGGGACACAGGTTTTCCACTGCATTTGAATTCTTAATCTTAATAAATACACATAACCAGTCTCAAAATGTTTGTGTTGTCATTTTTATAAGTCTTAACGTTAGGAAAAGAAGCCCTGAGTAAATCCTCCATCCCACTGCTCTCAGTAGGTTAGCCCAGCAGGGTTCCTCCCTCTTTTGCTGCTTTTCTTCTACTTTCATTCACTGTCTTCTCTCTCATACTCTCTTTCACTTCTCAGGACTATTTCTGTCAGTGTTAACCNTGAAACTTTAAGGGTGTTTTAGTGCCAAGCAAATTTGCTCCCCCACACAAAATGTTGACGTTCACCTGCATTCCCTGGCATGCTGTAACACACTCTATGTGAACTTCACTATCTGCTGGGTTTTAGTTTGTTTTGTGATTGGGAAAACTTCCTCAGGGCTTGAGAAAAAGAAATGGAAAGAGAAAGAGAGAGATGGTTGCTCTACTTGAGGGAGATTGTTTATCTGTCTCTCTCTCTCTCTCTGTAGGAGTGTCCCTCTGTCCCTTTTTCTGCTCCTGTCATTTTTTCTCTTCTTGTGTTTCCTTCCATTCCTCCTCTATTGCCTGATCTTTGCTCTCTTTGCTTCTTTCTTTCATTTCTACTTTGTCACGGAAAGCCATTTGGCAAACTGAGACCTTTGTTTGTGTGTGTTTGTGTGTGTTTGTGTGTGTGTGTGTGCTTGTATAAGAGAGAGACAGAGAGGGAAAGTGCGTGAGCTTGTAATGGTCAATTAAGATGTCATTGCTGAGTAAATTGAAAATGGCATAATAAATGTTTATGCAAGTCATTTAATTAAATTTAAAGAAAATGGTTGACTTGTTCATTTTGGAAAGGTGAAGTAACACCCAGATTATTTTTTTAATTACATTGCCAACTTAAGATAAATGAGTAAAAAAAATAATAAACTTTTAGGATGAAACATTTTGAAGCAAAATGGCTGCTGCTCTTCTTGTCATCAAGGTTATGGGGTTCGTATCATTAGCATTCAAGAGCCAACAATATGAATTTCTGTAAAATGTAAGATAAAGATCAAGTAAGCACTGTTTTTTTTCACTAAGTCATGATGTAGATATATATAGCCACATATGTTGATGTGATATAAAAATCAAAATTATGGATACAAGTAAATCATACTGTTTTAATTCAAATAAATGTTTGTAAATAAATAAGATTATACTATCGTCTGTCTGAATACTCGATTCTGATTGGCTGGAAGGTGTGCAATAAAACCTTTAAAGCACAGGTATTTCCAAGTCAATTTAATCACTGCTCTATATTAATGCGCTATTTTCATCGAAGCACACACACTCATACGTCAATCGCACTGTTTTCATTGAAGCACCCACACACGTCACTCTGAGGTCATGCTGCACACAGGAACATTCAGGAGTGCAGAAACTTATCAACACTGCAGCGCGACTTTTATTAATAAAATAGCTTTGCTACTGAATCGCTACATTATATTTCTCCACAACGAGGGGGGAACATCGCTGGTTTTGAAGTAATTAAACTCACAGCTTCATTGTTAATAGAGAGACTCTGAACAGACACAGCAACTCTCATCTCTCTCACTTTCTCTCTTCGATAATTAATTCAAATAAATGCTATAATTTATTTATTCACATAATCTTATGCACTACTTTATCTCTGTGTCTGATTTAAAGCAGGCAGAATTCCAGATCTAATGAGTCATAACTGACAAAAATAACTTGTAATTTTTCCCTTCCAGTCAAATATTGCGCTGCAAACATCAAACAGCTTTAAGTTGTCAATGCTGGCAAATGACCATGGAATAAATGGGACAATCCATGGCTAGCTGTGCTTTAAATTATTTAAATGCACTTCGCTTTGCGTCTGGTGGTTCTTTGCCTCCATGTCGTGCATTAAAATCATTCAATGCACAGCTAGTGATTATCCCTTACTTAATTTAGTTTATAAAACGGTTAGTTCCTGTCCTTGATTCTGAATGGTCAATAGCTGTGTTTTATTCACAATAAAACACGGCTATGACCGCTTCACCCAACGGCAACCACTCTTAGCAATGTAAACTGTATGTTCTCAATTGATATTGTTCATTGAAACTTACTGTATTATTTAAAAGAGTATTGTGAAAAAGAGATCGAGTGAGCGAATTTATTACCTGCATTCAGATTCAGCATTTTCCTTCAGGTCAGTGCTATGTTCATAAAAAAAAATCTGTTTAAATGTCTGATGTATTATCTTGTCCTTTTAACAGTTAAGGGGTTTTCCCGTGACTGACAGCGCTAGTCAAAGCATTTGTCAGTTGCGTCTTGTTCCGTGTTCACAACAATTCAGTCTTTTCAATGTATAAGTCTCGACTGACACACTCATAAAGACAGTCTTTGCCGCCATCTAATGGCGTAATAATGTAACTTCTGTTGCTGTTCACGGTCAGGAACTATTTTTTTCCGACGGAAGGAAGGCTTTAGTGAAAGTTTACTTCATGATATTTGCATTGATACATATTTTTGGCTTTAATATTTGTATTGTGTGGTAACCGTTTTATAAAAGCAGTAAGGTACTCGAGGCTAGTGCTGTATCGTGAATAAGTCATACTACCTTATTGCTTACATAAATGTGGAAAACAATGCACATTTTGTCATGGCAAAGTTTTGATGCTAAAAATATATAATAATTTTTATGACTGGCTGCACAGTAGGGTTGCGCAATATACCAGTACTGGAAAAATATCGGTATATATTATATTTTCAAATAGTACAATATCATGATTTTGTTCATGTCGGTACTTACGCTGCCAATCCGAAGTTCACTGCTATGCGGCAGTGTGTTACACAAACTGATGCGAAAAATGTGACAACATAGAGGAACAAGATGGAATAAATAGATAAATCTTACTCTACATGCCGCAAACTAATTAATAAAGAGGGCAGAAGTGAAGTCTGGCTTTACTTTGCCTATAAAACAGATGAAAAATATGAACCAACAGACCTTACCGCACCAGTCAGCAAACATTGCTATAAATCATGGCAACACATCAAATCTTGTCACTTGTTCAAAGAGTTAAAAGATCCACAGGGGAGTGCATCAATCAACCAATTTAATTTAGACTTTTCAGAGCTCAACAGAAGGACTGCTCAATGGCCGGGGCCAACATGATAGACACTCTGGACTGTCACTGTCCCGCACTGGCCAGTGCTGAATCGTCACGAATGTTTATTATTTGCACGTGTTTTTAAGCCTTGCCAATTTAAATATTCAAGCACTAGAAGATGGACCGAATGCAGTGATAGGATGTCCTACCTGCCTCTCAACTTATGTATTTGCATACCTCCATGCACCCTGCTTGCGCAGATGTCACACGTCATCAGCATGTTCACACTGCTAGAGTCACTGAGCGAGAATGGCAAACAAACAGCAGCCACCTTTTGCAGTTCCTCCTGAACCAAAACAATGAGTTTACAAAACCGCTTTGAGTTCTAACAATAACCGTAAATAAGTTGTTTTATGTTTGTTATTATTGTGGAGTTATGTGCTTTGTACTGTAATGTTGTCTCACCGGTGAATGCAACATAAGGTCATTTGAAAGCAGACTCTGCTCTGGCTGGGTGCTTTCATGTGATTTGAAGGAGGCGTGGCTTTGGAGAGAGCTCTGAAGGGAGGGTGGGATCTTTTTTTATTATTTCTTTTTTTTATTTCTTTCAAAGCTAGCTTGCTATTACTTATCTCTTCAAAACTGCACACTCTAGCTTTAATGTAAAAATAGACATTTTTTATTACAATGTAAATGTCTTTCCTGTCACTTTTGATTCATTTAATGAATAAAAGTATTAATTTCTTTTCAAAAAAAAATTCTTACTGATGGTAAACTTTTGAATGGTAGTGTATATAAAATGCGTTTGACTTTGTTATTTTACAAAGATCTGCCCTTAATCTATAAAATCATAATCCTTTATATTTAATCCTTACACAATAGACATATGACATGGATGCTTGAGTGTTGACATTGTTGTTCAAACACAAATGCAGACATGCACATGGGACAGATGGTGCCCTCATACTTTGGCCTTGTTTTTTGAGATGTCCTTCTGTTTGGACTCATGTCCAAACACCACACTACATTAAATAGAATGAACCAAGTTATTTTGAACTTCGCACACCTGTTTCTGTGCCGTTTATACACATGCAGTCCAGGTCATTCACTGATGGGTCTGAAATGCTGACAATATGTTGTTAGGCCCAGACTAGTTGTTGACTAATATGGATTTTTCAATGCCCAATTCTGATATATACACAGCAGACACAATCAGAAAGTCAACAATCTCTTTCTCTTCATTTCATCACACACATACACACACACACACAAACGCAAACATTGGGTTTCCATGTTTTATAGGGACTTTCCATAGACATAATTATTTTGTACACTGCACACTGTATATTCTATCCCCTAACCCTAACCCTACTCATCACAGAAAACCTTCTGCATTTTTGCATTTTCAAAAAAACATTTTTCTGTATGATTTATGAGCTGTTTTCCTCATGGGGACCAAAACATTTCTCCACAAGGACAAGGATTTCGGCTATTACTATCTTTGTGGGAACATTTTGTACCCATACCGTTGTTTTTTTTATCAGGACCATACACACACACTTGCACACATGAACTCACCTCCCCAGCTAATGTTAATAGAATGTTTGTTCAAAGTTATGTGATCTTTAATAATGTTATCTAAACATCTAAACATATGTATACAATATAGTTTGTGGTTATTTTTGACCGCCATTTTTCACAAACCAATATATGCACAGAATAAAGGATAATAATAGTTAATATGGAATGTTCCACTGAAACATTTTAGTCGGTCTAATGTTTTTTTTTAGTTTTTTTTTATACAAATTAAAAATTATAAAATTACTATGTGTTTCAGATTATTCGGAGAACATTTAAATGTAGCATTCCCATAATGTTTGCAAATGTTTGATAAAATGGAATGTTCCCTTAACGTTAACATAACCAAGTTAAAATGTTTTTTAAACATTTAAAAAAAAAAAAACTGGATGTTTTGAACATCCTGAGTAACGTTTTCTTCAATTAATGGGAACGTTAGCAAAATGTTTTTAGAACATATTTTTGTTAGCTGGGTCTAATGGCTGAGGTTGTTGTTTGTTAGTGACATGGTTCCACAGGGAGTTCCTGTCAGTACAGACATCTTGTCATCTATTCAGTCAAGCACATGCCCATATGAACCTCAACATTAATGCAGCTTACATTGGTCAGTACAAAAAAAAAACAATCTTTATTTTCTACCCCACTTGCAATTTTTTAAGCATAAACCTTAGAAATGTAGTTTGCCAGTGGAGTAAGAAAAATAAACTTCAATCTTAAGAAATAATACATTTTCTATAGAAATACCCGATATATATCTATATATAAATATCTCATGACTCAACATGTTTGTGCAAACTTGAAACCTGACTGATGTTTTCCCTGCATGATTTTTGGCCATTTGAATGTTTCGCACAGGATGGCAGATATGTGAGTCTGTACATGAATGAGTATGTGTGTAACACATCTATAAAAGTTGACTTGTTGACAAAAGCTTGTCGGGAAAAAAAACCTTTCTGTCTGTTTCTGTCTCTCTCACATACCCACACTATTTTGGAACTCCAAATGAAATTTCAAGCCATTCTGGTGCACCAGCGCAGTAAAGGTTATTAAATCCCACCCATGGGGTGTGTGACATTAACTGATTGGCCATCGTCCCACTCCCAGCAGGTAGCTCTGCCGACTCAGCTTCCAAGAAATGAGTTCGGAAGTCTTTTAACTGTTTCCTCTTTTACTGTCTGCCACTCTCTCTCTCTCTTTCTCACTTCCTCAAGTGCATACTCTGTCAAAATGACACACTCCCCACTGGTATGAAATCAAGCGGAAATCCCAATCAAGCAGAGAAACTAACTCGCTCTCAGCATCCAATGCAGGTCAAGGTCATTTCCAATAGCAGCGTCTAATGGAAGTAGTTCTTGCATCCCTAGTGCCAAAGGTAAAATTCCTAAGAGAAAGAACAGACAACATTATTAATGCTTCTTTTTTATTGTGTGTGAAGTAAGCAGTTGCATAACTACAGACATTTTACAGGTACCTCATTTATTTGATAGCTGATCTCATACTTTTTCTTCCCTCTTTGTCTTGGCTTCTTCTGCCTTTCCTTTAGTTGTCCTTCTCCCTTCACCAACAAGCAATGTTGTCAATAAAAGGTATTTGCAGATAACAGTTGGATGCTGTTAGACTTACCTGAAAAACTTAAAGCACTGTTTATTTAATTTGTATCTTTTTTCTGTTTTATTTATTGGAGCTGTTGCTTATAATTTGTTTATTTGTTCTTATTTTGTTACTGAAGACTCACTTGTCTTCAATAATGTTTGAACCTTATATTAGTTAGGCTAGTAGTTTTTGCTGGGGTAACGGAATTGGAATTTCACCAGTGTTTAACATTTTGGTAGCTTTTTTATTAGAATACAAACACAACAACAACACAACTGTATTTATATATTTTTTGATGGGGCCAGTAAACATTTTGGCAGGGCAAGTAAAAGTTTGAACCACCCTGATATACACTATATTGCCAACAGTTTTGGGACGCATGCCTTTACGTGCACATTAACTTTAATGACATCTCATTCTTAATCCGTAGGGTTTAATATGGAGTTGGCCCACCCTTTGCAGGTATAACAGCTTCAACTCTTCTGGGAAGGCTTTCCACAAGGTTTAGGAGTGTGTTTATGGGAATTTTTGACCATTCTTCTAGAAGCGCATTTGTGAGGTCAGGCAGTGATGTTGGACGAGAAGGCCTGGCTCGCAGTCTCCGCTCTAATTCATCCCAAAGGTGTTCTATCGGGTTGAGGTCAGGACTCTGTGCAGGCCAGTCAAGTTCCTCCACACCAAACTCGCTCTTCCATGTCTTTATGGACCTCGCTTTGTGCACTGGTGCGCAGTCATGTTGGAACAGGAAGGGGCCATCCCCAAACTGTTCCCACAAAGTTGGGAGCATGAAATTGTCCAAAATGTCTTGGTATGCTGAAGCATTAAGAGTTCCTTTCACTGGAACTAAGGGGCCAAGCCCAACCCCTGAAAACAACCCCACACCATAATCCCTCCTCCACCAAACTTTACACTTGGCACAATGCAGTCAGGCAAGTACTGTTCTCCTGGCAACCTCCAAACCCAGACTCGTCCATCGGATTTCCACTGCTCTAGAGTCCAGTGGCGCCGTGCTTTACACCACTGCATCCGACACCTTGCATTGCACTTGGTGATGTAAGGCTTGAATGCAGCTGCTCGGCAATGGAAACCCATTCCATGAAGCTCTCTACGCACTGTTCTTGAGCTAATTTGAAGGCCACACGAAGTTTGGAGGTCTGTAGCTATTGACTCTGCGAACTATGCGCTTCAGCATGCGCTGACCCCGCTCTATGATTTTACGTGGCCTACCACTTCATGGCTGAGTTGCTGTTGTTCCCAATTGCTTCCACTTTGTTATGATACCACTAACAGTTGACTGTGGAATATTTAGTTGTGAGGAAATTTCACGAATGTACTTATTGCACAGGTGGCAACCTATCACGGTGCCATGCTTGAATTCACTGAGCTCCTGAGAGCAACCTATTCTTTCACAAATGTTTGTAGAAGCAGTCTGCATGCCTAGGTGCTTGATTTTATACACCTGTAGCCATGGAAGTGATTGGAACACCTGAATTCAATGATTTGGAGGGGTGTCCCAATACTTTTGGCAATATAGTTTATATAAACTTGTTATAACACATTGTTCCTGACTCAAAAATATGCATTACATCCATTTTTAAATGATTTTTTTTTTTTTTAAATGAGAAGCTTTATTTGTCATTGACCAACTGTCAATGCAACGATTGACATTACTCAGATGCACTTTATATTTTTTTGTTTTTTTAAGCAGTCTTTGACAGGCAACCTTACAGGCCTGTTTTCCTTCCTGTTTTGCTCTTGCTGTTGTCTACCCCCAAAATCTCATATATATATATATATTTAATCAGTTATAGTGGGAATGATGGCAAAGTGTTTGTGTGTCACACGACAGCTACAGACAAAGCTACAAAAAGCTCACAGAGTGAGCTTGTCAGTCCATCTTGATGGATGATGCATAGGAAACTGACCAATAAAAGGACAGCTTTACTCATATGTGACTTGCATAAACACATTTTGGTACGCTTTGAAATGTTGCCTTGTGAAAGCAAACCGAACCAAGAAGAAAATGCAACATTGTAACAAATTAACTCCCTGTTTTGGAACAAAGCAAACAATCTACAGGTCTGAAAAGCCCTTAGTAATACATGTGCACTGGATTCTCGAGTATTGAGTTGCTGAGGAAATGCTTTTGATGACTGTCATAAAAAAATGGAGATGTCACTTGTTGTTATTTTCTCTCTATGAAACATACTCTCTAGTTTTCTCTCTATATATGCTGGCACCTTTAATCACTTGCAAGCCAAGAGAGAGATTAGTAAGGAATGTCATTAAGTGCTGAGTATGGCAGCTTTGTCAACTTTAAGCCCAGTACTATGGGCACTATGCAGATTCTTCTTAACAAAATGGAAATTAGACATAGACGCAAGACAGGATTATAGCAGATGTCTGGATTCAGTTCTTAATCCTGAATTTGAAGTCTGACCCCCTTGTTTTTTTGTTTTGTTTTTTTTTTGTTTTTTGGGGGGGGTTCTTTAGTTTTATTTTAATATTTTTTTCGGCTGCATTCAGCTGCAGCTCTTAAATTTTTCACTGAAATGTTTATGCACAGAGAACAATGGCTAGGCAGTATATCTTAAATATTTCAATGCACTTTGCACTTGAGCAATAAGAAAGATTAAAATTTCATTCTTGCAGACTCTTTTTGTCCTGTAAGGACAGCTGACACAAAACGTGAATTATATAAAAAAAGAAAAAGTCATTTTAGTTCGATTTTGACATCTTGACTTTTTGCACAAATGGAGCAAAAGTGGAGCAGGTTTAAGTGAGTTGTTGTCATGGGGCAAACAAAATATCATAATGTTTGGTCATAAATGCAGTAATGCACACAGCTATGTGTGCTTAAGACATTCATAAAAACGTGACTCTGAATTGACACTTCCTCATAGGTGTTAGGCTATTAGTAGAGCTGTATTTAAGTGGGTGTTATATAGGCATGTTTTTCTTCTAAAGATGCTAAATTATTGTCTGTAATTAAAATATTTCTCACAGTCCAACTCTTCAGGACCACAGATTTTTTTTTTTTTTTTTTTTAAGTTACAAATGAACATGATATCAACCATGATTTTTTATCTTCTTCTTTACTCATTAGTTGGATTGCCAAAAGTTAAGACATGTTTTACAAAACTGGATAAAATGGAAAATACTTGTAATTTACTGGATATAAAAATGCTATATAATGTATTAAAACAATTGTGTGCATATTGCATACTGTCACCACTATGGCAGGAAGAAGATAAAGAAGGTGCAGAGATTCCAAAACAAAGATTTTTAATCCAAGAACAAACACAGAGTAATCCAAACACAACCGAAATTGAAGGGTGAAAAAGGAGGAACTTAAATACACAGAGATAATGAATACAATGACAAGCAGCTGTAAGAATATCAGTGTCCATAGAAACTAATGATTGGCGGGAAACTAAGAGAATGTTACTGAGAAAAGCACAAAAAAAAATAAGTCCATGAAAATGAAACTTATCTAAACAGAACCATGACACAAACTGCTTCACATGCTACTATTACTATACTGTGTAATCAGCTTTGCCACAATAGTATTTCATTCTCTAAATGTCGGAATCAGAGATATTTATATTTTGGAAATCTCCAGCAAGAATAGAGTTCCTTGTCGAGATCTTGAGGCATGCGTTCCTATTTATTCTGTCTCACATAAACACACGGGAAGAGTGCATTAATATTTAGTGGGGTCTTTGGATACTGACAACCACTTCTAATTATACAGAAGGTCACGCCACGCAGTCAGGAGCTGTTTTAAGACACGACAGGTTAAAGTGGTATCCAAGGACTAAGGAAAGTGCAAAGAGAAAAGCAACTTTTATATAGCGTTTAACATTTTTTTATTATTATTATTATTATTGATTTGTTTTTCTTGAATCTGGTAATGTTAAGAGTGGCATGAATGAGAAACCCTGGAGGCGGAATGGTCAATTGGTGTGGAGCATTTGACAAGTAGCCTTATTCTGTATACACTACTGGCCATGTCTTGTCCCTCGACTCACAATTTTATTTATTTTTTATTTATTTTTTTTGCTTTTATTTTGTTTGGTCTTGAGCTGTCCTTGGTTCTAAATGGGTGCATGCATACCAAGTAATGTGCATCTCTGGTCAGAGGGCATTCATTTCAATGCTCTTGAAGATCTGGCCGCAGTATTAAATCTTTAGAAAGCTGTAGTCTTAATACTGTACCTAATGTTTTCCTTGTTAAATTAAATATTAAATATTAAATTAATATAAAATCAAAAAGCAATATCTTATCTTAAATTTGCCACATGTCATTTACTGGTTAAGTTTATAAGAAATGCCACCATTGTCTTTGGGACATTATGTTGAGACTTCAGTTTATGTGCAGAACTTTCTAATAAAAAAAGAAAAATTTTTGAAAACATTGGAAATGTGCATTTCCTGAAGAAAATATCAATTGCAAGGCAGTAAAAGAATAGTGTTTAGCCTAGATAAGCCCAGATTTGAAAATTATAAGATGACTATAAATGTGTATATATATACAAAGAAGAAAAGACTAATTAAAATTTAGTATGCAAATGTAAGACCAATCATAATCGGTTTTTAACACTGACTCCATTTACAGGCACCCTCATAATGCGATTATAATGAGATTTAGGCAATACAGCGATTAATCTTTTCCTCATGTAAACATGATACTTCAATCAAATTGATGCAATTAAGCTCATAATCATAGTAAATATGTGGCATATACCTATTTTAATTGCAATAAACAGGCATGTAAACACTTTAATCGCCTCTATTCCACTTGACCAAAGTGCACATGTGCTTGTGACGCATACAGATGACGTTATCATGCGCAGAATCGTAAACATAGCGGTAAAGAAGGCATCACATTTTTTAGGTGCTGTGAAACTGAGTTCACGTTGACAACGTTGCGCGACATGAATATAATGCAGTATATTGATGGTCGAAAATATCAAAATAAAGACATTTTAGGTGTGCCACTGAAAAAAATGCAGTCTGTGAAATGTGTTTTTTGCATTCATCTGTCAACAATGTTTCTTTGAGAACTCTCCATTACACTGTGCCTCGTTTACAAACAATCTGCTGTCAAATTCTCCGAACAAACATATAATTCTCCAATGCGTTCCATGACACCACTTGTTCCTGATGCTGGTATCCTTCTAAAATCTCTTCAGAAATTAGCAAATGAGCTGTTTAAATAGAACGTGTTAAAGCAACGTTCCTTTACGCTTCAGTTTACTCTTCCATTTGTTCTCATCAAGTGCGTGGATACATCAAAACATGAACGGCATCTGTATACTGTATCTAGTGTAGACATTGTCAGTGATTATATTAGTTTCTGTTTGCTTTTGGCGCAATGCTCGCATCCGGTGTAGGCAAGTGTCAGCCATTAAGCAAGTGAATGCTTGTGGGCAGGGCCTATGGTGTGATGATGTAAAACTATTCGTCTTGTTCTGGAGACAGATGTATTTATGCAAATGCATTTGCTCGTGTGACATCACAAATCCTGCAATATCCAAACGATTCATTTTTGGAGCTTGATTAAATAAATGCTTTGTTTATAATGAGGAGGATGTTTTAAGCTATGAAACTTGCCGTACAAAGACCTCATATATGAAAAAAGATCACGGCAATTTGATTTCGCATGTCATGACCCATTGAAAACAGTGGCAAGTAACACACTTACTGCATGTGAGTTCATCCTTTATTCTGTGCATATATTGGTTTGTGAAAAATGGCGGTCAAAAATAACCACAATTTTTAGTGAATAATCAAAATTGTAAATGTAAATGGAAGTGAAGATTTGGAATTAATTATTGGAAATTATCACAATATTGGTCCACATGTAAAGTCGGTGTTAGTCAATGGGAGATTTCCAAATTTAATCAAATTTCTTAGGGTACATTCACATTTACTGTGCTCCTTGAATTCATTCTAAATAATAAATGCCTATGTATAATTTGAAAAGTAATAAATTCTCCTTTGAATATTTTATTTCAATATTCAATATTTTTTAATATTTCTAAATATGATATATATGTCTTATATATTCTTATATGGCGTCTTATAACGCCACTCAAATGCATGTTGCCGCAGAAAAGGCAGCAGCAACCACTGCGCCAAAACTTATTCTAGTTGAGTACCATCTGAATAACATTTTTATTTCAAAAACAGAATGCGGAAATTATTTACTACTATATTTGTTTTAATGGATTTGGGGTTAAATTTATTGCTGTAATAAAGCAAATGTATATTTCCTCATTTAACAGATGCTATAGCCCAAAGCGACTTACAAATAGATGAGTAATTTAACACGAGTAGCCTAAGTAAAATAGAGAGCCATGATGCTGATTAACTCTGGCAAGGTAGTTTAAAGTTTTAGCTACTTCAACACACTCAAACTCTTCAGCAAGACTAAAGGTTTGTAATCTGCACACGTGGACAGACCTGTCATGTCCTTTTCCTGTAGTACATCTCATACAGTCTTTATGCTTCCACCGTCGTTCCTTGTTTTCCTCTAGCCTACAAGAGATGGACAGATCAGCGTAATGTTCGTGCGAATGAGTGGAGCTCTCTCGGTTCAGTCCAGGACTTAACTTCAATAATGAATAGTCTTTCAGCAGAAATGATTCATATCCATCTCAAGTTTTAAAGAACCCAAAGACTAAAATGTTCCAATGTGAACCATTCTGACTGAGGACATTTGGAATTAGAGATAAAATAAGGTGACACTTTATTTTAAGGTGACAGTTAGACGTTACTACATGTACTATAGTAATAACTATAAATTATGCATAATTACAAGTAACTAACCCTAACCCCAAATCAAACCCTAACCACAAATTCTATTGTAAGTACTGTAGTTAATTAATATTACTCAGAACGTATTTGAGTAAGTACAATGTAACTACGTCACCTTAAAATAAAGTGTAACCATAAATAATTCTAAGAATCATTTCATGCAAAGTTGCAAGAATTCGTTTTTTAAAAAGTAATCACCAATCGCAACCTTTCAGAAGAACGACAAGCTTTATTTCCTTTTTAAAACCCTGTAGGCCTGGATGATGACCATAAGGATTTTGAAAGTCCATGATCTATGGAACCTCATAAATGACTTATTTGAAACACAGCAACAAATAGGCAGCAATGCTCTTAATGGTCACTCATGCACACTATACAAATAGTTTTCCTTGTGTAAAGTGGACAAGAGACTAATAATGTTCAGAGCTGATTCCAGTAGTTTGGTGTTGACACATCAGCTCAATGCTCTAATAAACAAAACATATAAAGCTCACACACAAATATGCATTTCTCCTGACACGTCTGATCTTGACTGTATTTTTTTTCACAAAGCTCCTTGCAGTGCATTCTGGGAACGTACAGTACATACAATATGTAAAATGTAAATATAAAGTATGAAGGACATTATAAAATGTAAAGAGCGAGTCAGATACAAGTAAAGGTCAAGGAAGAAAACTTGACATACACTACTGTTCAAAAGTTTGGGTTAATTTATTTATTTATTTACTTATTTGAGAGAAATTAATACTTTTATTCATTAAGGGTGAATTACATTGATCAAAAGTGACAGTAAAGATGTTTATAATGTTGCAAATGATTTTAATTTCAAATAAAATGCTCTTCTTTTTTGAACTATTTAAAAAATATTCAGCAGCGAATAATGTTACACTAAAGACTGGAGTAATAGCTGCTTAAATTCAGCTTTGCCATCACAGGAATAAATTACATTTTAAAATATATTAAAATAGAAAACAGTTTTTAAATTTGAATAATATTTCACAATATTACTGTTTTTACTGAATCAAATAAATGCATAAGAGACGCCTTACAAAAATATTTAAAAATCTTACCAGCCCCAAACTTTTGGATGGTAGTGTATGTGCACATTGAGTAAATTAATCCAGTCGCCTTTTCCTACATCAATTTCTGCTCTTTTTTTTTTTTGTTGTTTATGGTAAACACTTCATTATAATGTAATTTTAATTATGTTGGGCTGATTGTTGATTCCTCAGTGTTCATAATTTAGCGGTTTATGTGCTAATGAGAAATAACTGATTTAAAATTGGTGCCAGGACTTCAGTCTGCATCTTAAAGTGTGATAATTGGCAATTTTCTTTAAAATGGAAAACATTAGAAAAGGTGTTAAGGTCCTGTGATTGATCTTTGAAAAAGTATCTTTGCATTTAAATCTCTGTTTTTTCCTTGCAGTACGAGTTCAAGGCAAAGAGCGTGAAGAAGAAGAAAGTGAGCATAGGGGTCTCTGTAGATGGGGTCAAAGTGGTGCTGCGCAAGAAACCCAAGGCATGTGTCATCAGCCTTATGTTAATATCATTATTCTGTATCAGAATTACAGTCCTAGAAAATAGATGTTTATATTTTTGTCATATTCATAATGAGCATCTTCATTAGAGTCTCTGACATTTGCCTTGTTTTGACCTCTAGAGGAAAGAGTGGACGTGGGATGAGAGCAAGATGCTGGTTATGCACGACCCCATATACAGGTGAGACACAGAAAATGTAACGATAAATTTTATTTTGAACATATGTATTAATATTTAACCTATGTTTTATTCTTTTTCTCCTCCATTTCCTCTAAGGATCTTCTATGTATCCCACGATTCTCAGGATCTGAAGATTTTCAGCTACATTGCTCGTGATGGATCGAGCAACTCGTTTAGATGCAATGTGTTCAAGTCCAAAAAGAAGGTAGAGCAGTCGCCTTTCACCTAGAAAGAAAAAAAGGTCTTCTGTTACTCTCTTTCTCTGTCTCTTTCTCTGCCCCAGACCAAGGATTAAGATCATGCATGCCATTTTTTTCGGTCCGTCTTGTCCTTGAGCAAGTGATGACTTTTGCAGAGGTTCTTAACCTTGATATTCTTCACCTGTTTGTCTCTGCTTTTCCTCTCATTCTTCACCCTTTGCTTTTTTCATAGAACTGTAGTAGCAAATCCCTTAGAATGACAGTATGAACAATAACACAAAGCACAAGAAAAGAAAAACATGTCAAAAAAGCTATCCTGCAATACAGTGACCAAAATATGAAAGAAAAAAAACTATATAAAAACACATTTTTCTAAATATATTTTTGGTCATTGTATTGTAGGAATATATATAAGATATATATTCTGTATGTCTTGTACATATAAGATTCTCTAAATGTCTCTAAATCTCTATTTTTTCACCTCTCTCCCCTCTCAGAGTCAGGCCATGCGGATAGTGCGGACGGTCGGTCAGGCATTTGAGGTGTGCCATAAGCTGAGTCTGCAGCACGCTGAGCAGAATGCAGATGAGCAGCCAGACGGCCCTGCAGACGGCCAAAGCGATCAGTCTGGAGAAGAGCCCAGCCCTGAAGGTGAGACCATGCCATCGCGTCAGAGCATTAATGCCTTAAAACCCATGTCATCATAATAGAATAAATCAAATCTGTGGAGCTACAAGTACAGCATTTCAGCGATATATGTCAAGTGATGTTTGAATGTGTTGAATTGTTGTATAACTAGTTTCATCATATTCTTAAAATGCTGCTGTTGTTTACAGGTCGTCAGCTGACAGGGATGGAGCAGGGAATAGATGATATCACTGGAATGGAGTCTCATTCTACAAAGCTCAGTGAGCAGGCTATGGATGAAATTCTTCAAAGCCTGTCCGAGCTCAACGTGGTGAAACCTGGACAAACCCATCAGGTGAGAGTGATCTGGAGTATGAGCATGGCTGAGTGTTTTAGTAGAAGACAAGCTCTTGCATCATTTCTCCCCACAGACGTCTGTCGAGTATCGCTCGTCAGCTGGAAATTAAGGCTATTTTTAAAGAAAGAGGAAACCCTTTTCACCTCCTCTGTCTTCTGTTTTTTACCCCTTTACCTTGTTCCTCCTTCGGGGTATTCAGTTATACTGTTTGTGATGCCCCAGGCCTGCATACTATTTTCAAAATCTTCATCTGACTTTAACCACTTATCATTGTCTGAACAGCCTCAGTGAGACAGGGATTTCACATGCTGGATTGAAATTAGCTATTAGTTATTTAAGTTTAAAACCCACTCATTCTGCAAATCTCAGCTGAGTGAGCAGTTTCACAAAATTATAGAAATCATGCTGTTAGGTCAAGATAAGATTTTACTGTATACCTCCTTCATTAAGTTTTTTTAGTTTTTTTTGGGGGGGGGGTATTGTAACTTTATCCCCCCATCTGCATGTAATATTCCCCATTATTCTCAATGGTGATTCTCATTATATTAAAAGTGGGGTAAGCCATATTTCAAAAACACTGTTTGGAAGTTAGTCGGACTGACACCAACAACAAACGTGTAGCCAATCAGCATTAGGGGGCGTATGACAGTCAAGCAGACAGAACGAGCAAGAGGGAGATTTGAGGAAAGACTGCAGAAAGAGATGAGACACAATACAAAACAGCTTAAAACAATATCACTGGAATGAAAGTTTATGACTGGGCAAGCGCTTTAGGACCCGCCTTAATATTAGAAAAGCTTTCTAGCGCTGGAGAGAGCTACGCGGCCAGCCTGAAAACAGACACGGAGGCTGCTTTGATTCCGCTTAACAAGTACGTAACAGTTGGGTTTGAGTGTCATTGATTGTCTGGAGCTGCTGTGCTGTTGGAGACTAACAACAAACTCTTGTTTGTTTTCTTGTTTTTACTGTACGTTCATTTTATTTGCTTCCTTATCCTTCGTTCATCACCTGCGCTTTATTTTTAATGAAACATTATTTTGTTGCGCGTCAACTGTGATAAACAGACATCCACTCTCGTATTGCGAGTGTAACAGAGGCCAGCTAGTGAGAGTTGTGAAGGTACTGCGCACTGACGACCGCTAGAGAATGCGGTGTTTAGTGTCATTGTTGGTGCACTCTCCTCGCTGGGGTTTGAGACCGACTCGGAGCAGGGTGGTTAGGATTGGAGGGTGAGTTTTAGAGGCGGAGCAATGAAGAGAGGGGTGTTTTTGTTTGGGTTGATTCAAATGTCAACAATGTCCAACTGCGTTTTTGAAATATGGCTTGCACCTTTAAACTTCTTTACTGTGTTAGTGGAATAGATTATATATATTTTTACCTTCCTTGTCAATGCGTGGGTCAGACTGAGTGGGTAGACTGTTGCACTACTGTTAAAGTTTTTTTACTTTTATTTCTTATGGTTATGCTCGTTTGATCAAAAATACAGTAAAACAGTAATATTGTGAGATACTATTAGAACTTAAAATAGCTGTTTTCTATTTTATTGTTTTCTGTTTATTCTGTTTTATTCTAATTTATTCTAATTTATTGATGTGAATGCAAAGCTGAATTTTCATCAGCCATTACTAATATGCTGATTTGATGCTCAAGAAACATTTCTTATTATTTTTAATGTTGAAAACAGTTGTGATGCTTAATACTTTATATTTTAATACATTTTTGATACATGAATGCGTCCTTCCTGAATAAAAGTAATAATTTCTTTGAAAAAAAAAAATCTTACTGACCCAAAACTTTTGACTGTATATTTTGCGTATTTCTAAAGTAAATGAAAGAAAAACCAACATTAATTAAATGCATTTAAACACACATTTAAACAAATTATTACAACAAATATTACCATGATATATAAATATTTTTAAAACAATACTATAATATATTGTTATTATTTATAGTTATTATTATTTATTTTTTTATTTATACATTACTACATTAATGAGATTTGGGGGTAGGGGATTTTTAATTGTTATTAAAAACAAAACTGGCCATTCGGGATTAGGATGGCTGCAGGTTCATAAGTTCATTCAGTATATCAAGGATTATTAAATAAGGTCAAATATATATATTAAATAAGATCAAACAAAAAAATGTTTAATGTTTGATATCTCTCTGCCGTTCATTACAGAAATTCCCAGTGCAGACAGCCAGAAAGCAGATAATGCATTTCATTCATTTTACATGTATTCATTTAGCAGCAGTCCATTCATAATGCATTCATGTGTTCGTTGTCTAGCAAACATCAAAGATCCAGTGGTGTTCCATTAGCTTTGTAGCTGACGTTCATGACAAATGGACCTACTGGAGGATAAAAGAAGACAGAATGGGAACATTCATTGTTGCAGCTTCCTTTTTATCCGTTTTTTTTTCTCCTTTTTTTCTTTTTAAAATGTAGTATTGGTATCACTTTGCCATCCTGCTTATGGAAGATATTTCTTTGTGCACAATGGAGATAACTGACATGAAAAGTCTGTTTCATATTGGCAGTTTTTCTTAATTTTGCAGACGTCCTGCTCCCTCCATCCTCTGTCTCTCCTCCCTCTGATATACCCCTAAAATTAAACCTCCAGCTCCTTCTAGTGGTTAACAATAAACGGTGCACAGAAAGAGTAATTGAGTTATTTCCTTAGCTGCTTTCAAATTGAGTTATGATGTATCATGTTTGGCATCATGCTCAACATCAACATGCTAAAAATATGTTTTTAAATCTTCTGTCTTTCAATGTATAAAGGTTTGTATGAGGGTAAGGTTTAGGGGTGATGAGAGGAAAATATCATTAGGTGAGAAAGCAGAGAGTGTTTTGGTGTTCAAATCCCTAGAGCCATGTCTCTGTCTCAGACAGACAGGGTAAATCTACTTAGAGAAAATTACTTTGTGTGTGTGTGTGTGTGTGTGTGTGTTCTTGTTTATATTACATCGTGGGGACCAAATGGCCCCACGATGTAATAAAAACCTGAGATCACCTACATTGTGGGGCCCAGCCAGCGGTCCCCACGAGGGAAATGGATTAATAAACATACTAAATGATGTTTTTTTGAAAATGTAAAAATGCAGAATGTTTCCTGTGATGGTTAGGTTTAGGGATAGGGGTAGTGTAGGGGGATAGAATATACAGTTTGTACAGTATAAAAACCATTACGCCTATGGAGAGTCCCCACTAAGATAGCAAAACAAACCTG
>RJVU01074626.1:5273226-5295023 GCA_003731715.1 Anabarilius grahami
TTTTCAAAAGGCTTATAAATCATACAGAATGAGTTTTTGTGAGAAAGTAAAAGTGTGCACAGTTTCCTGTGATGGTTAGGTTTAGGGGTAGGGTTGGTGTAGGGCGATAGAAAATACGGTTTGTACAGTATAAAAACCATTACGCATATGGAATGTCCCCACAATTCACAAAAACAAACATATATTTTATTTAAATATTTTTTTTACAAATATTTTTTATAAAAAATTTTAAAAAGCAGCAAGTTTTCTGTGAATAAAGGGTTAAGGGCTAGAAAATGTGATTAGCTCAGTTTAAAAACCATTACACCTATGGAATTTCCTCATAATGATAGGTGTATCAAGGGATGCATTGAAATGAAAATACATTTTTTTATTTTATTTTATTTTATGGCTGATATTAAAATTCTATACTATTTAAATACAATTAAAGTAACAGTGTTATTGCATTTTTGTATTAACTGTGACACAGTCACTGTGTTAGATTATGCTATTTTTACTCCTTAATTCTTCCCGACAAATCATGGCTCGCCATCTTTAACGACATGCATGATGTCAAGAAGGTGGAACTAGCGACTGACTTCCGGAAACATGAGTGGAAACCGAAGTGGCATGTTAGCTTAATGCTAATTCCAGTACTCACCGGGTTGCTGAAGCGCCTCTGCTATCGTTTGCCAGCTTTTTTTTTTCTCACTCTGTCATGGTAGTGCCTCAAGGAAACATCATAAAGGCAGGATTATTGTTATCATAGCTCTAAGAACCTTTCCTCCATTGCATAATTCCACCTAGCAGCACCAATACCATCGTCTCTCTTTTGTTTTGTCAATGTAAACATTGATCAGCGAGCGTAAGCAGAAGCTGAACTGAACCTGAATGACGCACAAGAACAAACGTCTTTCTGAAGCTCAAACGTGCTGTGTAACCAGTGAGGTTCGTTCTCGTGTGTTATGCAGCAAAAAATATCCCAAAAGATCATTTAAAGTTATTATTATGTAGAGCATCAAATAGATAAATAAAAAGTAGCTTCAGGAAACAAATATTTGATTCAACATAGAATTTATTACACATGAGGGTGAGTAAATGATGGATGAATTTTCATTTTTGGGTGAACTATACCTTTATTGTATTTTTATTATTACACCTATGGAAATATAAAAATATTTTTTAATGAAATTATACTCTAAATAAGAAACTAAAACTGCCAGTAGGTGGTGGTAATGATTAAGTCATTCATTCGATTCGATTCGTTCAAACTGCTGATTCATTCAGGAGCGTCTCTTCAAGTCCAACAAGCCTGCTTCACTCGATTCGTTCAAAACCCGGATTCAGAAATGAAATGCCACTCTGTGTTGCTCGGAGACAATTTCATTGGCAAAGTTGAGCAAAACAGACAATATTATGCCTAAAATAACACAATATTAACCTCTTATTTATCGAACTATTGTATAAAATCAGTTTTGTTAACAATATCATATGATGCAAATATGAGACAAAAATCTTTATTGAATTTTTACTTATCTTAAATTCAAGTATTACATAATACGAATATATCTTGAATTTTTGGGACATTCTAACTATATTTTATAGGCTCCATCATGCAGTGAGTTGTTGTTTTGCATCATATTCGTCATCAGTCAACTTTATGAAATGTCAGATGACCTATGTTGGTCTGAGGCGGGGCAAGTGTGTAAATTGCATTAATAATTTGAAAACTTTATTTTTAAAGAAGTCTGTTGTGTATGTTTGTGCTTCACTTAGTGTCAAATATCGACAGGGTTTTAAAGGGAATAAATCAGGATTAAAATACTTTATTATGCACGTATATGTGGACTTCACACACACTAAATTCCCCCTCAAGAATTAGTATCCATCTACATATACACACATTACCATGATCAGGAGCAAGTCTAATGTTCTCCCTCAGGGAGCTATAAATATTTCATCTGATGAACACAATATATCAGTAGCAGCCCCCATCCGCAGCTCCTGTGCCTCTGCAAAGGTTTAACAAGTGCGACATTGAATAATGAGATTTTGCATTACGAGGAGCAAATTAAGCTCATTCTTTATTAATGCATTTTACACGACTTAAGGTTATATTATTAGACTTATTAAATGGCTGGTGCAGCATTTCATCAAAATTCCACAAGAGCCACCGCTATTCAAAATATTCTCATGATTTATCAGGGCTCTTTACATTTACAGACACACACATATATAACTGTACTGTATGTGTACACTGAAAGTCATTGCAATACTATACAGGAGAGGATATATTGTGGAAAAATATTGAAAATGAAATGACTTGGCTTTGGACACCCACAGAAAGATGAGTCAATGTGAGGTGCCCTAAGATGAGGTGATGAGTGCTCTCTGGAAAGATGTGGAGGAGGAGATGTGACAGCGGTTGGTCGGGGGCTAGACAGGACTGCTGATGTGATCATATGCTAATTAGGGGAAGGAGAGAAAGTGGAAAAGAAACAATGTTCTTACACTTGCAGCCAAGGTCTAAGATCAAATGGCAGTTGCTTTGTTTGTGAAGTTATACTGAATATGTTGGATTGTATGTGTATTTATTAGTCTATCATCGTACTATTGTTTATATGCAGGATTAAGGATTTGAACAAACACCTTGTGTGGAAAAATATATTGTTACTTTAACAGATCAGACTCAAAACTTTGATAAAACGGATGAAAAAAAATCCTGTTGACTTAAAATGAAGGCAGCTGTATCTAGGTAGCTGAACATCATAGAAACTTGGGGATGGGTTCTTTAAACTTGAAACAATAATCAATCAATGACAAGCCACCTAGCAGCTGCATAGCAACACAACAAAAAAACACTCCAAACACCTTAGAAACTGCATAGCAACACCATGACGACCACCCACGAGCAGTACGCCGACTTTTGCAAGGGAGCACCACTAAGAAAATGTTTCAATCTAACTTAGCCTGCTATATAGTATCTATTTAATGTATTTATTTATGTTTTTGCATATCATATGATTTGAGTTGATTTTGTGTGTGAGTGAGAGAGATAGAGAGTCTTATGTTGTGCTTTCTCTGTCCCATACTGAGTGACTGCATTGCAGTTATTTTTAGTAGAGCCATCAATACAAGAACCTGCAGCTATGTCTCCCATTTTTTCTCTCCCCTCTCTTTCTCTACTTAATTCACCCAGCAGGGGAACTGTGGGACAGAGATAAGTGCACATACGCGCACACACACACACACACACACATGCAGAATGTAGACTGTGTCTTAAAGAATTGTGTATGAGCTCTTTTTGATGATTCAGCATTGTGCATCACAAGCTCATCTCCTTGATGTGATTTCTCTACACTTCCCTACAATTCTGACACAATGTCTTGACCAGACATGGCATGATAAAAGCCATCCTTCTTCCATGTATCAGCTACTAATTAGCTGCAATCATGACAAGCAATAGGATATTTTGACTGGGTTCTGTTTCTACAGCGCTGTGCTGTGTTGCCCCGCCCACTGGGATCTTATTGGTCACAAATCTATATAACTGTACATTTAAAAATCAATGATCAATTAAAAATCAGTATTTTTTTTGTGTGTGTGGGTGTCATTGGGAATCTTTTGAATTGATTCACTAAAAAGATTTGTTCAGTAAAGTCACTTGTCGAATCAGTCAACTGATTCGAAACACAGAGTCATCTTATAATTTATTAAAATTTCATGCTCTTACTCCATCTAGTAGACTCCAGAAAGCATCCCATATGTAAAAATCATAAATCTTTTACTCACAAATGACAAGCATATCTATCATATTTATTTTATATGCCTATATATAGTTTACAATAACATCCTTAGATTACTTTAAACTTTTAAAGTATTTATTAATATTTTCAATCAGCTTTTAATTTTTATTTTTATTTGTTTTAATAATTTTATTATGGGCTTTTGTCATTTTAAAATATTTCTATTTAGCTTTATATATTTCCACTTTTAGTAATTTTACTACTTAAAATTTTTAATACTTAAACATAATTTCAGTTAGTTACTAAGGCAATATTTCAGCTCTATTGTAATTAACAAAAGCTATTTTAATAGTTTTAGCTTTAATTAGATATAACATCGCTTTCAATTCTTTTATAATTTTCCTTGTGAAACACGTCGAAATGAACTAGCAACACGTTCAATCAGGAAGCGAAAACAATCCTTTCAGTAAAAGATTTGCACATATTTGTTTACAAATTGGACTGCTTCATTGTGCTTAGTTAGGACAAGTGTACTACGAAACTTTTATGGAATTGTGTTAGTAATTTTATAAAACAGTAATTTTATATAAAAATTTTACCCAGACAAGCTGACTGACCTAAAAAGTTTCTTTCTTTTTGTATCCGCAGGTATAAACAAACCATTCCTAAACTGGACCCACCTCCTCAGCCCCTGAACCGCAAGAGGTCAAACAGAACTCTCTCTCCGGGTGTAGAGGCGGAGTCAAGGTCTTCAGCTGTAGCCACACCCGTAAATGGGAACGTATTTACAAATGTGAGCGGTAGCTCCTCGTTTCCTGATATCACGCTATGTTCTGTTTCTCCGGGGGATTTCTATTCTCACATCAACGGCAACAGCGTGTCATGTTCAGCCAGCGAGGATTCTGGTGTGCGCTTAAATGACAAATCCCTTACATCCCCCCAATCCAGAGACGACCCCTCTGATGACCAGAGCTCCGCGTTCATCTCCACATCCAGTACCTGCAGCAGCTTACCTGAGGATCATCCAGCTGTGGATGGTGGGACTCCACCACATTCAACCACACCGCTGGGCTATGAGCAAACCATCCCGTTCTCTTCATCTGTGAATGACACATGTCTTCATATAAGCCTGAGCGAAGATGAGTTTCTGGAGGACGGCACCTATAATGTGACCACCCCATGCAGGAGTTAGAGTGCCACACGAAATCAGAGAGAAATCACAATAATAGTGACTTCACAGTGTTGAGAAACTCCAACGAACAAAAACAATGAAGAAAATGGGATTTTTTTTCTGTCAACTGAACTGCGATATTAGCCACAGCCTCACACTGTCATTTTGCATATTACTTCACACAGGTTTTGGTTCCTTGTTTCGATCAATGACTCCTCTTTTGTATCCTAAAATCACACATTTCCCCATCTGCAATGCCCTAAAATGATTTCTTCTATAAGATATGCTGAAAGAAGATTTGCAGTAGTATGATACAGACTTGACTATTATTGACAGATGGATAGTGTATTTTTTTAGACTGAAGTTATTTTTAGCCTATAAACAAGCAACAAATGAAGTGCATTGGCTCCTACTAAACTGAATAGGAACTTTTGCTGTTAGTGCTGCCAATGTGTGTGTGTTTTTTATATTATAAGTTCAGGTCCAATGTTTTTTTTGTTTTTGTTTTTTGTGCAAATTGATATATTGTTTGAATGTTATTTAGATGTTTAAGAGCAGTTATGTAGCAAAGAAACTCAGAAGTATGTTAGCATAAGGCTGGTGGCTGGTGAAAAATAGTTAAGGAACATGTAGAAATATGAAGGAACTGAGATGAAATGCATTTTGTTGCAGGAATTCCCAAAAATGTGCTTTTTTTTTAATGCCGTGAAATGTGTGAATAACTAAGACAGCTTGAGTAGATATGACTGCAGACAAAAAAGGGACATGATTATGTCTAGACATCTTGAAGGGCCGAACCTCCTTTCTGATTCTGAGGCTTCACCAATCAAGGTAAAATGAGGGACCATCATTATCACTTCTGCCAGGTTTAAAGGCTGCAAAGAAAAAAAAAGAGGGAGTGAATAGAGGTGTTGCATTAGCAATAAATTGAATAGTTTTCACATCCTATGAATGTGTACTCACTGCTTTTCTCAGTTAACTAGTGTCATACTGTTTTCCTTCAAATAAACCACCAGATCATCTGCTTAGGAATTTAGGAACTGCCTAGGAAAGCAAAACTGTAAATCAAGTGTTTCTGATCATTCCCACCTGTCAGTTGAACTCTGAATGTTTTTTTTTTTTATTATTATTGAAACAGTATCTCATCTAATTCAAACAGAAAAAGTACTATAAATATATATTGACTCCAGATCATGGTCAGCTTTATTTTAAACAGACTGGAATACTCAAGACTTCTTTGACCCGAAACTGTGAAATAAGTGTGCCACTTACTGAAAAACTTTTTTTTACATTTTTTTTATTGTTTTGCAATGAGACACAAACCACAAAAAGCCGTGGATTGGTGGATCACACAAAACTATAATGTATCAGGGTGAATATTAATGAAATGGGCAGATTAGAGGAAGGTTGGACAGCAGGATGAACAGGAGGGATTCATGTCATTATGAAAGCAATGGTGTGAGCAGGTGTTTTTTGCTGATATGGGTTAGCATGACTCCTTGAGAAGGGAAGGGAAGAGAAAGGGAAAAGATGTTAGTAAAGGAGATGGAAAAGAGAAAATAAATGGTGTTTTTAAACGTATTGTTCAAATAAATACATTGCTGTTATGACAAAAAAAAAAAGATAAATGAATAAACTGGCAATTTTGTTTTTGGTCTAAACTGTAATTCTTCATTTATTTATATTTTTTGCTAAATCAGTGATAAGTTCAGGTTTCTCCCTGAAGGTTCTCCCTAAACTGAGATGACATTCGTGGATTGTTCATGTTGTCACTGCAAGAGCATGACCATGCCAACATTGCAATCGCGACTCCCCTCAGTCACCTCAGCTGCTCCCCGTCCAGGTCCTTCTGCAATGCATGAGGCCATGGCAGCAAGCACTCAGGGTGAATAGAGGGCTACAATGGGAGATTTCCTCTAGGAAAATCCCTGCGGACCTCCCATTCCTCGTTTTTCACATTGTATATGGCGGAATACATGTGATCCAAGTTTGACGTTGCATCACATGATGCAGCTGACTTCTCATTTGGGGCTCCAGATGAGAGTGAATTATTGATCACAGCACTGGGGGATGGGCTAATGCCTTCCGACACTGAGGGCTCGGCTGAACTCCCATCTTCGGGTGCGATGCGGCCCTGCTCACCCGGTCCACTGTGAGCGTCGGGCCTGAGTGGAATCCTCTACCCTGTCCCGAACGCCAGCACTCTGTCCCGAATCCTCCACCCTGTCCCAGTTGCCGGCATACAGTTTTAGTGGCAGGTATTGTCAGCTGCCAGTGGCAGCAACTTCTTGCTGCCGCTGAACCCCTTCTCCACTACCCGTCAGATAACACCTTGCTTTAGTAGGAAATTATTCTTAGCAAACTTAAGGCATAATAGTGTCAACTTGTTTCTGGGTGCAAGAATTCAAATAGTAAATGTTCCCTATCAAGGTAGGTCTCTCGACATTGTGTCACAGCTGACGCTATGGGGAAAATCCCTTTCTCCGAAAATGCTGAAGCCTGGCGATGAGCGCTATTGCCTTTCCCATGGACCTGAGCAGATGATGCAGAAGAAGTGATCCCTTCCTGCGATCTGGCAAGAAGAAGATGAATGTGTCGCATTTGTGGCAGATCCATCAAGCTCCGGGACACACTCGATGTGTGCATGCTGTGGGAGTCTGATTGCTGTTTCTGCAAGGATCTGCCAATCAAGACTCTCTGTGTGAGGCTCGCTGTTGTCCTCAACTGCAGCCCCTCTGTCGTCAAGCCACAGCCACGACAAGCTCTATCAGGAGGCTCCCTCAATGAGCTGTCAACGTACGCCTCTGATCCAGGCGCTTGGTCAGAAGCCCTGATGGATGACAAATGTGTGACCACCAGAGTCTCTAAGAAATGAGAAAAATCTGAGCACAGTGTGTGATGTTGTTGAGATCTCATATGAATCTTTACAGGAGACAAATGTGAGAGCTCCAGAGTAGGGCTGGGTAAAAAATATAGATTTTTCGATTTTAATCGATTCTCATTTTTTACGAACCAATATTGATTCTTAAATCCCAAGAATCGATTAGTCTAGTGTGTTTTCAGTTGATGAATGAACAGAACATGTATAGCGGCTCCCATCCAATAAATTGCGATAATCTTTGTGCTTTGTTAATTTTGATATGAAGCAAAGTCTCCGATTTCAAATGACATCCATCTTATTATGAGATTCAAAAAATAAATACCGCTTTGGCGCTGTTTAATGTGACGTGACAGATCGCTTTAGCGCCTCAGTTAAAGAGAAGCGGCAGCACGAGCGCATGTGAACATCCTCTCCTCTGTTTTAATTCCAGTTACAGCGTGAAATAAACACGACTTAACATTTGAAGGTATGTTAAAATATACAGTACAACTTACCGAAATCCGTATCATGTCTCGTGTAATAGCTCAATCAGTGTTTCAACCTCGGAAAGACGTCAATAAAACAGCTTGTAAACAATGTCACGTAACATCACATTTACCTCAGAAAAACATATTCAGTGACCATAAATTCATTTGTCAGCTAGAAAAGTGTACTCTTGAAAGCAGCATTCTGATAAATATAGCTATGCACCGTTACATAGCCTATTCATTATAATGTTCTTCAATATTTAATGCACGTTTGAATAAATCAGTTATGACAGCCGCGATTTAAATGTAGCCTAGCCTATATTTAAAAAACCACACAAAAAAAAACAATTGGAGTAGAAATATGATTATATAATTCTAAACTTTATTTAATATAAAAAAAAACATAATTGAGTGTAATTTAAGTAAGTATATAAGTTTTTTTAACCTTTAATATTATAGTAAAGTAGTAGGCCTACCAACTGACTCCCATGTGTAGTTTACAGCATTAGTTGAGAGATCTTTTTCCTCTAGAAAATTTTCCATGTACTGTAACTGATATACAAATAATCTATATCGAATCGTAATCATAATCGAATCGAATTAAAAGCATGTGAATAAAAATCGAATCGAATCGTGAAAATTGTGTCAATACCCAGCCCTACTCCAGAGTCGGTAACTGTCGCTTCTCTATCGCTGCATGAAAATACATTATTGTATTATTATATATTCTTATGACTCTATACTTTTGATGAAATTGTCTAGCGTCAGTAAGCAACCAGTTGAGATCACGGTCATTTGACTGCTTTAATTGAGATAAACACATAGCCTAACTGTAAAACTACACAAATCATTGCACTTGCATTCTTCCTCGCTACCGTAGCAGTTTCAAATGATATAAAACTAAATTTGCCTAGCGTTCATTTTAAAACGTTTTGCATTTAGCCCTATGTGACGTCTGGTTTTATTGTTTGTCAACACACATTGCATATTATATATCTGCATCCTCTAATCTTCCTTACTGTCTAGTGCTGGCTACTTGACAATTCACAATAATTTATAATGATGTTAGACCCAGCAATTCCCCCTCCCTCAGGTATTTTGAGCAGTAGGATCATATAAAATTAAAATTAATTTAAAAGTATAAGTAGGCTATATAAAATTACAAAACAAACATTCATCTATCAGTACTTTTTACTTTTAGTATTAATAATCAAGTACTTTTGTACTTTTACTCAAGTAAAATGGGAAAGGAGTACATAAAACTTTTAATGGAGTAATATATTTTATCTGTCGTAATCACCTCAGGAGTCACGGTCAAGCGGAAGGGAAATCAAAAGGTTGATGGCTTTTTTTATTAAATATTTTATTTTTATTTATTTAGTTTTTTATTTAACTACTATTTTTAGTGTTTTGTTACAATTATTGATAAAATATGCTATTTCTAATCGTTTACATTTACTTTTTTTTTTTTGATTTCTGGAAATCATCTCGCGACCCCTCCCTCGCTGTCTAGTGGCTACCAACAGGTTGAAGGTCCAAATTGCAGTTTAAATGCAGCTTCAAAGGGCTCTACATGATCCCAGCCGAGGAATAAGGGCCTTATCTAGTGAAACGATCAGTCATTTAAAAAAATATATAATCACAAATGCTTGAATTGCTCTGCTCTGCGATGCATGCATTACGTAATCACGTTGGAAAGGTCATGCGTGACATAGGTGGAAGTACTGAGCAAGTGTTTACAAAGTGAACGTGCAAAGACTAAGTCAAACGGCCTTTACAAAAAAAAAAAAGTTAAAACAACGATGTTGGATGATTTTGAAGTTGGAGGAGAAAATGAAAAGCCCAATCACACGAAAATGCGTATCAATAATACGAGTGTGCAATGTCGTGGAATGGATACGCTAAAATGAGTTTTGGAGTGCATATGATACGCAGTTTTTCGCGTGCATATGATACGCACTTTATGGCGTATTATACGCACGAACCCTCCACCCCCATCCTACCCAAGAGCGTGTCAAATACATGCCATAAAAGTGCATATTATATGCACGCGAAAAACTGCGTATCATATGCACGCCAAAACTCATTTTGGCGTATATATTCTACGAGATTACACACGCTTACTATTGATACGCATTCTCATGTGATCGTGTTGAAATGAGATGGGTTTGATCTCAATGTGCATACTATCCATCCTAAATAGTATGTTACATTAATATGCAACACTATTTAGGGCAGATAGGTTGAATAGTATTGCACATTGGGATGCATGTATGGAGTTTTTCGCCATACCATGGTATTTCCGCCTACGTTACGCGTGACCTTTTCAACATGATTACGTAATGCGTGGCGCATCGCAGAGCAGTGTATGAGCGTTTGTGGTTAAAAAGTATTTACATATATATATATATATATTCTTTTTAGAAAATGACAGATCGTTTTACTAGATTAGACGCTTATTCCTCGGCTAGGATCCCTTTGAAGCTGCACTGAAACTGCAATTTGGGCCTTCAACCTGTTGGTAGCCATTGAAGTCGACTATATGGAAAAAAATCCTAGAATGTTGTCCTCAAAAAACATTATTTCTTTTCGACTGAAGAAAGAAAGACATAAACATCTTAGATAACATTGGGTTGAGTAAATTATCAGGAAATTTTAATTCTGAAGTGAACTAATTCTTTAATGTTGCCATACTCATTATCATGCCAAACTCTCCTAAAGTTGTCATGACAGAAATACGGACATTATAATAAAAATTTATAGATGTTAATACTGTGCATAAAATATTTTATCTGAAATTAAATGAGTTGTTCATGTGGAGGTCTGAACACTATAATGGTGTTTCTTTGTGTTTGTGGACTGTGAAGAACCGCTGGGGAGGAGCTTGCTTTGCAGTATACTTATATTAGGATTATGTTGATGCCCTTCCTCCTAATATTCAAATGGCTTTACATAGAAATAAAAAAACTGCAAGAAGGCATAAATTATGGCCATTGATTGAGGACAAAAATATCTGTCATTAAATGTCTGAGTTAAAAAAACACACACGATAATCCTGTGGTTAACAGACACTAATTTATCAATAAAAATAAATGGAGAAAAGTTTTACATTTTTTATAAATAATAATAATAATTATTATTATTTGATGTAGTTCCAAACGTACGTTCGGGAGGAGCCTAAACATTCAGTCCTGTCAATCATCATTCAGAGTGTATATGCAACAGTCCCTGCGTCATCCCAGCGACAATTCTTCCAGCATCCCTCCTCCTCCATTTCACTTATTCTCCCTCTGCACAGTACTGTTGTAGGGGGGATAACTCAGAGCTCGAGCCAAGCCTCGGGTTCCAGCCTTCTTCGAGGACAGCAAGCCAAGTTTGTTTACAATTAACCATTAAGACTGAATGGGCAGGCGAACTCGTGAATATGGCTTTGAATGAACTGATCAGCTGTATACCCTGAATGCAACGTGAGCTGTTCTGAAGAAGTACAGTACAATAATTACACTTTATAATAAGGTTTCATTCAAAACAGGGTTTAAATTGTTTAGAAAATAAAACTTAAATTGTATGTCTTTGATGTAGTTTTATTTTTTTTTATTTTTTATTTTATTTTAGGTTAAAACAAAAACAAACAAACAAAAAAACACCAGAGACACAAAGTGTCTTTGTGCCAACAAACACAACACAAGTCATTTGATGTACTTTAAATTTTTTTTTTCTCTGTTCTGTTCCTGTAACACTTGAACAGGTTGAAAAATAATAAAAATCAAAAGCTTGCGCAGAAGCAAAAATATGAGCTATTAATTCCTTGTAAAGTTTGGACTGTAGGATCTCCTCACTGTGACTCAGTATCCCTGGGAAGTAACAGACAAGATATGTTATTATACACAAGAGACTAACAAGATCCACACACCATAAAGACTGTTTTGTAAGGTATATTATGATAAATAACGCAGTGAAAATCCCACTGTCACCAACTTCAACAATTTAGCAGTAGAAAAAGGATGTAGTTCACAATGAAGCATGTTGTAAATCATTTACCTGGTTTAGTGCCACATTGACCACTGTAGAGTCTCTGTTGTAGGTGGCTTTGCAGGCAAATCCTGAGATACAGATGGAGATGATGAACTGAAGGATGGAGAACACCAGAAATATTCCAAGGATCCCAATCTATAAATTATTCCACATGATCATTGGAAAGTACTTTCACAAATAATATCCCAGCAATTATATTGATTGAGTTTCTAAATATTATATTGCATCATAGTGAGGCATCATATTTGAACACCTGGAACATATAGCACACAAGTCGCATGGACTACTTTGCCATTTTTATGATACTTCTATGGTGCCTTTGCATAATTTTGAAGCATGAAAATCTCAAGTCCCTAGTTATTGTAACTGTATGGAAAAGAGCGGCCGGCTCTTTATTTGTAATACTTTAAATTATGACATACTTGTAATTTTTGGGTGAACTTTGTTAATAAAACAGCACTTAAAGTAAAAAACAAAAAACAGAATTTTGTATTGCACATTTTATAAATTTAGTACCTCAATTGAACATATTTTGTAGTTATAGTAGCATATTTGTTCGTGGAAATGTATCTCAATGGACATCAGAACAATGGCGGCCCCTGCAGTCATGGCACTGATCACATTCATTACAAGAGAGGCTTTTACCTGCAGGAAGAACTGACATGTAAAAGGTGCCAGTAAAAGGAATGGTGTACACTTATAAAATCTAAATCTGTCTTGATCTGTCAGTGGTAAAAGAATGAATGTCTATTCTTATGGCGGTAAGTACCTAGGAGGTACTTGGTGTTTAGGGATGAAAATAAAATCTCAATGGTCTTTACTTGAAGAACATATGACTGAAAGGTCTTAGAGCTTGCAGAAACGTATAACTGCTGAATATCAGACAAGTTAGGCAGTTGTGCATCTCAAGCAGCTTCTAATTAAAGATTCAGCTTTCCTGGTCCTTTTATCGTGATTTAAATGCTTTACTGCTAACAGATGATGATATCTGAACTGATGCTATGTTTCTGACAGCTTGTATATATTAGAAACAATGTGACAAAAAAAGAGTTTTCACCCACAGATATCAGCACATTATGTACATACCACACACAGGTGAAGTTTATTCTGCGCAGCAACAGACAGAGATCCAGCACTGATGTACTGAAAAAAAACACAGGACATTTCAAAGTTCATTCTGGAAATTAAAATCACAGGCAATAAAGCAAAACCATTAAATGAAACTTACAACAAGGGATCCCCAGTAGGTTATGCCACTAATGACAGAAATATCTTGGTAATTGTAGACTGTGGTGCGTATGATACCAAATAAGAAAATCACCACTCCAATCATTATTTGGACAGTCTAGAGAAGGCAGATATGGGTCAAGTGTTTTTTTTTTTCTCATAATGACATATGTTTGAACACACACACAATAATCTATTAATGTTTTATGCACTATAGGCAATCAGACAGCACACATCTATTAACTTGAGGACATATGTCTGTACGTCAGCTGAAACTGTGTAGAAGTGAAGTGACATGTGGCCAAGTATGGTGACCCATACTCAGAATTTGTGCTCTGCATTTAACCCATCCAAGTGCACACACACAGCAGTGAACACACACCAGGAGCAGTGGGCAGCCATTGCTGCGGCGCCCGGGGAGCAGTTGGGGGTATGGTGCCTTGCTCAAGGAATATGACAGCAGCTTTTTATTTTCTGATCATTTTATCAAAGAGAAACATGAGATATTTCTCAAATATTTCTCAAAACCATACATAATTATAATTCATCATTAAATACCTTACCCCCAATGCCTTTGGTTGTGCTGTGAAAAATTCTGCAAGAGTCGTATTGTGATATTCTCCTCTGGCCTCCTGTCCATCATCACTCATAACAGTATTTTGTGTCACCTGAGGATTTATTTGGATGACAACTGTAGCTTTGTCAGTTGAGATGATCTTGCTGGTTTCCATTAGGCAGTTTTCACCTGTAATTAGGCATTCAAATTCTGGAGTTCACAAGCCACTTAAGGTTGTTTTCTGCTTTTCATGTACAGTATATTTAAAGCATAAACTAATATGCCCTTGTCCAGAGTAACTTACTGTGTAAAAAAGTAAAAAAAGGACTGCACTAAAATGTTGTCACTTTAATATATACTCGCATCACAATCATTTGATTTTCTGAGATAAACAGTTAAGATAAATGTATAGAGTATTTTTGACAAGGATGGCTTTGGAGTTTCACCTCTCTTCTGAAATATCAGAGGATAAAATTTGCATTGTTCACAAATATTTTGCATGATTGTATATTTATCTAATGTCCAAACAATTCACAAAACATGAAAAAATGGAAACATTTAATTTTATGTGCCAAAGTATAACAATAGATGCGCAACAACTTACACTATATCATTGATGTGAAAAATCACAAAAGTCAAAAGATGATAATTATAATTTTAATTGATGTATATCAAAGTATGTATATACATACAGGCATTATAACAAAAAAAAACTTAGATGTTAACTGATGGATAAAATATTTTACCTGAAGTGAAATAAATTGATGATGTGGATGTCTGATTGCTCTTATGGTGTATCTGTCTGTGTGTGTGTGTGCGCGTGCGTGCGTGCGTGCGTGTGTGTGTGTGGACTGTGAAAAACTGCTGAGGAGGAGCTTCCTTCATTTGAGCTCGCTTTAAGTTGATGCCCGCCCCTAAAATTAAAATTAAAATTTTAGCATTTTTTGTATCTTTATATGGCTGTGAATTTAATTATATATATACACATACATACATACATATAAAAGTTTTTTTTTCCTTAAAAAGTAAAGTTCAGTTTCTCTGATAAAAAGTATACCCTGAATGCAATGTGAGTTGCTTTGAAAATAATAATAATAATAATAATGTAGATGTAATAATGTAATGTAAAAATGAATAATGTCAATATCAGACAACTACAGCGGATAGTTTCACACCAGTGTGGTGCAAGGCAGTTTACCATTGAGGTTGCTTTATATTTCCTTTCCATTCTACTAGCTGTACCTTTGCTCTTGTAAATTGCTTTATCTGACATTAGAAGACAGCAGTACTGCAGTAACTGACAGTAACTTAATAAAACACACAAGAAGACTAAATTGCATGTCTTCATGTCAGCAATCAAGTTATTTGATTTTCAATACAAAGTGTATAAAATAAAGTTTTGTTTTGTTTTTGTTTTTTTGTTTTTTAAATGCATTAAGTTTTCTTTTCAGGTTAGGGTATGGATTAGGGGACATTATAGGGACAAAATGTCCCCACAAAGATGGCAATATTCGAAATCCTTGTCGGTATTTTTGGCCTCCTTGAGGAAAACAGCTTATAAATCATACTTAGTGATGTTTTTTTGAAAATGTAAAAATGCAGAAAGTTTTCTGAAATGGGTAGGTTTATGGTAGGGTTACGGTTAGGAGATAGGAGATAGGAGATAAAAAACTTAGATGTTAACTGATGGATAAAATATTTTACCTGAAATGAAATAAATTGATGATGTGAATGTCTGATTGCTCTTATGGTGTATCTGTGTGTGTGTGTGTGTGTGTGTGTGTGTGTGTGTGTATTCGCTCCTATCCTATTAATGGGGGAAGTACAACACGCAATATGGCGGACTACGTTTGGAATATGTTCTGCTTTCTAAATAAAAGAGCCAAACACTGAAAGATAAAGTCACTGCGTCACTGCAGCTGCCATTAGAATCTCCGGTTCCCATGATACTCTGACTCATTATCAGTTTTAACTGTGGTAAAAAGAACCACAGACCATAAACATCATATTTTATAGGCTGTAAAAAGAAATAAAAGAAACTCTAAAAGTAGGCCTAAGAGAAAGGCTGTAATTTACAAGAGCGATGATCGATTCTTGAACAATTCATTCTTTTAAGTGGGTAACTGCTTAAACCCGTTTACAGAATTGAACTGAATCAAACTTTTTGGCCCGAACCCCAAGTACTCCCCCCGTATTCCTGGCTGTGGTAAGAAGAGCCAAGAGTACTGTCTGACTGTCTGCTTATATATATATATATATATATATGTTTTATGCTACTCCAAGACATTCTTTGCAACTACGTCAACTTATTCGCCTTACCCAAACCCTAACCCAACAGTCTACTACAGTATTCTAATATTAGTTGACATGTAGTTGACAAGACTTATAGTTAGTAGAATGTCTAAAGTGGACCATCAAAATAAAGTGTAACCTTTTTTTTTCTATTCAGTTCTGTAACACTATTCTCAAGCGTTTGTCCAAAACTTGTCCAAATGTTGTCCCAACTTTACAAATTTAGTTATTTGAACAAACATTTTTACATTCAACCATGTTGTGCCAGTTCCCAGCATGCATTACAATTGTTGATCATCACCATGTTTGAGATTTGTGTTGACATGAGACATGTGTTGAGGTGTTGAGCTATGTTCTTTTCATTGCAGCTTTTGCAACTTATTTGCCCGAAATTGGTAAACTGTTAAAACCTCCATAAGAGGCAAATGATGTTCATGTCATGTAGTTAATTTTGAAAATGAAACATGGAGATTGGAGAAAACAAGGATTGTTGCTGCTTGCATTGCTAAACATTCTTTGGTAGTCTTGATAAGAAGTTTTAAGTTCAAAAGACTGCCAGTACTCATTAAATGAACAAAAGTTTTTAAGTTGACTTTAACTGGAGCGAATTAGTTGAGCTAACTTAAAAAGTTGAGTGCGATAGGTTGCCTGATTTTTTTCAAGTTGGCTCAACTTGTTTTTTTTAGTTGTCTAGACAAAAAGTTTTAAGTTTAAAAGATTACCTGGTATTCATTAGATAAACAAAATTATTTAATAGGGCTGGGACGATAGATCGATTCTCGATCGATACAATGAATCTGGATCAATCCTGATATTTTCTCTCTCTAATCAATTCTGAGCTTATTAACCGCACACTCTCAAACGCTTACGAAGAGGACTGCTGGACAGCGCTTGTGCGTTCGGCTGAGTCATGTAAGTGGTTAACTTGCACCCCGGCTCAGAATGCTTTTATGATGCGAGATTTGTAATTCTCTTCAACCTTTTTGTACTTTATGAATGATTATTTTAGGTTTAAGTGGCGTGTATAAAGGAACTGGAATCAGGCAGTGTACGAGTGTTTGAAGCACGTATAGTAGTGCCATCTGCTGTTTAAAAACTAAGCACAGAACCAATTCGAGAGAGAATCGTGATACATTGGAGAATATCAGAATAGCTCCAGATTCTTCGTATCGCAAATCGAGATTCAATGTATTGTCCCAGCTATAATATTTAAGTTGATTTTAACTGGGGCAAATTAGTTGAGTGAACTTAAAAAGTTGAATGCGATAAGTTGCCAAATTTATTTTTTTTACAGTGTAGAGAAAAAAATATGCTTGAGTAATCAGAAGCAATAATATGAGATATTAATTCCTTGCAAACTGCAACCTTTAGATGGTCGGATCTTCTTACTGTGACTCAGTATCCCTGGGAAGTAACAGACAAGATATGTTAGTACACAAGAGACTAACAAGATCTAAACACATAAAAGCTATTTTTGGGGGGGGCTATACTGAGAGGAATAAGTGAAAAGCCCAGCCACCTAATTCAACAGTCTAGCAGTTGTGAAAAGGCTGTTTCCAATGAAGCATGTTGTGATTGACATAGTTCCTATGTTGTTTTCATACATTATAATCTGCAGTTGTTGTTTTTTAGTTTAATTATAGAAGTAAATGAGTTATGTGCTGTGGCATAACTACATTTCAACAATACAAGACTAAAAAGATAGTTTATTGAAAATTGTACAGTTTAGACTATTGTAGACCTTTAGTTTCAGACCACTGAAGTTAAAGGCAGTTTACAATGGAACATATCCTGGTTGCTTCATATTTCCTTTCTATTCTGTTAATTTACCTTTGTGGTTGTGGCTTGGTAAATCTAAATACAAAGAACATTGTTGTTGGATTAAATTGATGTAACAATTACATTATTATATTTACCTGGTTTAGTGCCACATTGACCACTGTAGAGTTGGTGTTGCGTGTGGCTTTGCAGGCAAATCCTGAGATACAGATGGAGATGATGAACTGAAGGATGGAGAACACCAGAAATATTCCAGTGATCCCAGGACCAAATGTCTGTATATAAAATAATACAATTCAATATAAAATATTCAACATGATCATATGAATGTAGTTTTACAAATAATATCCCATAAATTATATTAAGTGAGTTTCCAAAAGTTATATTATATTGCATTACACTGCATATTGTAACATTGAAGAAGATGAGTGAAATACACAGTCTTTAATATCATAGCAAGAATGATCATGCTCACATAGACAACAAACGACAAAGGACTGAACAGAACAGGGAGTAAAATACACATGGTAAATGAGGGAACTAAACGGGAACAGCTGGACAAAGATTAACAAATCAGACACCATGGCAACTAATGAGAACTAATGCAGACATGACAGAAAATGAACTTAACAGAACATACATGTGACATATATAAGGAGGAATCATATGACTTTCGAACATAGCACATAAGTCGCATGGACTACTTTGCCATTTTTATGTTACTTTTATGGTGCCTTTTGCATTGTTTAGAAAAAAAAAAGACCAGCACAATCTTTATTAATTAAAAAATAGCTTCAGTTAGTAAATGATGATAAAATTGTAATTTGAGTAAACTATTCAAATAAAACAGCAATTAAAACCTAAAAATGTAAATGAAAAAAAAAAGTATACAAATCACATTGATATAGTTTTGTACATTTAGTAGCTTAAGATGGAAACAATCATCATCTCTGTAATAGTAGCAACGTTCATTGGAAATGAGTTTTAACTGTATGGACATCAGAACAATGGCGGCCCCTGCGGTCATGGCACTGAGCATGTTCATTACAAGAGAGGCTTTTACCTGCAGAAAGAAGAAGTAATTCAAATGTATAACTGTTGAATATTAGATGAGTTTGGCAAGGTCAGTTGTGTACTAAAATAAAAAATCAAAACCTGACTGCCTCTGCTAGAAATCTTATAATGGGGCATGTTTGGATCTTCCATCAGGGCAGTGATCCAAAAACAAACATCAAAATCAACACAAAAATGTGTCACTGAGAACAAAACCAAGCTTTTTCCATGACCATCCCAGTGCCCTGACCTGAACCCTATAGAAAATGAGTGGAGTGAACTGAAGAGAAGAAGCTCCAACATGGAGCTGGGAATCAGAAGGATCTGGAGATATTCTGTATGAAGGAATGGTCTCTGATCTCTTGTCAGGTGCTCTCCAAACTCATCAGGCTTTATAGAAAAAGACTCAGAGCTGTTATCTTGTCAAAAGTAGGTTGCAAAAAGTATTAAATAAAAGGGTATGATTAATTGTGAGCAATGTGTATTAGAAAAAAACATTTATTTCATAAAGAGATTTGTAAAATACACATTGATGTCTATGGAAGCAGCAATAACAATCAATTCAAATATAATTTGCCGAAGTGTTTTATTCATATCAGATACTAGTGTAAGTAAGTAACTATAAAGCTGCATGGCGGCGCCCATTTCGTGTTATAGATCAAGATAATTTAAATAGGTTTTTAAACGACAAAACACACTCACTTACACATATTTGAGAATCGGAATATCAGATAGTTGATGACATGGTTAGCAAGTTTTTGAATATTTTAAAAAAGGAGAAACTAAATAAAAGCAATACATCTGTCATACTGTGTTATTGAAGCTGCGGTGTGTGACGTGACAAGCATGAAGCGTCGTCATTTTATTTACTTTTGAACAAAGTCTTTTCATACAAATTGATAATATAATCCCACTTATTTTCTCTATTTGGAAGTTTTTAATGCTGTTATTTGAAGTTATGTTTTTAAAATGTGATGTTAATACAATTTTGTTTAATACATTTTAACAGTTAAACTAAAAGCCTAGTTTATTACCATTCTGTTGGGGCGATTGGGGACAGGTGAGGCTCGGAACCCTTCCCTACCTCCAAAGTGGGGAATGGCAGAAAAAGTTTGAGAAACACTGCTTTAAAGGTGCCCTAGAATTAAAAATTGAATTTACCTTGGCATAGTTGAATAACAAGAGTTCAGTACATGGAAAAGACATACATTGAGTTTCAAACTCCATTGTTTCCTCCTTCTTATATAAATCTCATTTGTTTAAAAGACCTCCGAAGGTCCGTGTAACTCTTCACAATTCAGTTTTCAGACTATACAATGCAAATGCAAAAATGAAAAATTGAAACCAGACATTAATTTTTCTTGTTTCTCGGTTACATCATCAATGGATAATTGCCATTTTTCCCCCCTTTTTTCAATTTTACTTTTGCTAAATTATGACTTTAGAAACAATCATTTGAAATCAAAACGATTTTCTATTTTTCAATTTTTTGTCTTGTAATTTGCGCCGTGGGCTGTACCATTAGCACAGGGGTGTGGCCGCGGACTACTATCATTTCATTGATGTAACTGCTTTATTTAGCTACTGCATGCATGTTGGGGAGTAGTTTAAAAGAATGGAGGATGACCTTTTTCACCCGAAGTGCTATCATTTTTGCACTAATTGAAAAAAATATGCATTACATTAACTGTGCTTGCATTTAGATGCATTGTATTTTTAAGGCTTGAATTTTTATGGGCTGAAATTCAACATGGTTGTATGTTTAAGCTGTGAATATTTCAATTAAAAATATTTCACACACATTTTCATTATAAAAAATTCAATAATTTATATTCACCTTTCAGATTTCACTTCCAAAATATTCATTCTGTTTAAAAATACAACCTATAAAATTTGACTAGCAATTTTCAGTCCATTTTATTTCGCTTTACAAATTCGCTTCCACAAATTCAGTGGTTCAAATTCGGCAGAAAATTCAACATTTCACATCCGGGAACTGCAGGAAAAGCAGTAGAGTGCCGATGCATGATCTCTATCTGCTGTTAGTCTTCTTCGCCAGCAGGTGCCGCTAGCGGCTGTTTAGGACCAGATCACGGTTAGTAGGCTAAGTCATCATTCATTCATTCATAAAAGACGGATTTACAGAAATGGAGTAGGGATGGGCGATACCACTTAATTTGTTTTCGATACGATACCGATACTTTCAAGGCCAAAATCGCCGATATCGATACCGATACGATACTTCTAATCTGAATTTGTTATTAAATTATTAATAATTTAAGTCCTTAAATAATTGAATTACTATAAGTAAAATGGGTAATGGTACCCACTTAACATTATATTTGAAAGGTATTTTAACATTCAATACGTCTTAATTGCAATTTATTAGATTATATTTTTGTTTACACATGGTTAAAATGTTTATTTGTAGTGTTAACCATGGAAATCCACAAAACTATGGTCACTGTAGTAATGGTTCGGTTTCATAAGGGACTGCCAGTGAGAGGCTGTTGCACCCATAAAATGCAAACTTTGTATTCTCACAGTGTAGTTACAGAACAAAACAAGAACTTTTAATAATCAATTGAAATAAATGTAATTGCAAAAACTA
>RJVU01074626.1:5315402-5335902 GCA_003731715.1 Anabarilius grahami
TCTGCAAAAATGTCAACAATTCTGTGTTTTTCTGTCAATATGGGGTGCTGTGTGTACATTAATGAGGAAAAAAAATGAACTTAAATGATTTTAGCAAATGGCTGCAATATAACAAAGAGTGAAACATTTAAGGGGGTCTGAATACTTTCCGTACCAACTGTATATATTAACAATTACATTTTTGGGGAGTTTTCTTACAGCTGTGCTCCATTTTTCTGGCTGCTCTCTTAAGGGCCCAACTGTGCTTGTTGTATCATGGCATTGGACTATTTTTCCTATTTTTCCATTCAATTCCATGTTACAATAATAGATCTAAAATATGATTACGACAATGAGTGGGACCTGACGTGTTGTCTAACTCCAATAGATTTAGAATGTCTGTAAATGCCAGTCCCAATGTATGTTTTTCATTATCTATATGGATATTAAAATCACCAAACAATTAGGACTTTATCCGTAGCCAGTACTAACTCTGATAGAAAATCAGCAAATTCTTTGATGAAGACTATATGGTTTCCTGTGGCCTGTATACAGTAACAAAACCAGCAACACTTGTGGCATGTAGGGAGACCAGAATCAGATTTGTGATCCCTCCATGCCACAAGTGTTGCTGGTTTTGTTCCAAAATAAGTCTTTTATTCCATGCACCTTGTTGGATGTGTGAAGTTGCACCACACTAATTATATTACGGCCTGTATACAGTAGCCAGCACAAATGTCAAATGGGTGTTATGATTTACACTAGATGATGTTACATAAAGCACCATCACTTCAAAAGATATTAAATCTGAAACTAAACTTCTGAGTAATACTGAAGATATTACTTTATATTACACCAACACCTCCCCCTTTGCTTTTCAGACAAGGCTCGTGTTTATAATAGAAACTTTGATGGGTGGATTCATTTAGTAAGTAATGTAAAGTAGTGTAATCATGTAGTGGTTTTTGTCACGGGAAATAATAGGCAGATGCAAGTGCAAGTTAAATAATCTCATTTATTGAGCTTCACTCCAGGAAACAGAGGTAATGTGGCAGTCAACAGGAGAGCGATGACGCAGGGACTTCGATAGGCCTTGGAACAGGTGAGTGAAGATCGTGACTGAAGTCCGGGTGAGAGAAGATCGTGTGGAAGGTCCGTGGAGGTGATGATCAATGAGAATAATTTAACGAAGAACAAGAGACAGAAACACAACGGCACGAAGATCTCCGATCCAACATGAAGACACACACGAGGAACAACACAGGGAACTTCATACAACGATCTGACAAACAAGAGACAAAAGACAGGGCATTAAATAGGCTGAGGTGATGAGAAACAGCTGCCGCTGATCATGACAATCAGCGGCGACGCCCACACGAACCGATTACGTGACAGAACGCACACACACACAGACAACAGGATGAGACAGCAGATCAGCAACCGTGATAGTTTTAGCCAGGTTTCTGTCAAACACAGCACATCTAGTTAATAATCTGTGATCATATCTTTTACAATAAGTTATTTTGAAGAAAAGAATCTAATATTTAGCAACCCCAGCTTTATCATTTGTTCATCTGTATTATATCTGTTTTTTATTTGTCAAACATCAAGTAAATTTTTACCCTTAAATGTGTTTGGAAGTTTTTTGTATTTACTAATTCAGGGAACAGACACAGTCACTATGTGATGATATCTAGGTGAAAGAGTTCTATGTGATGGGATTTATCTAACTTCTGTGATTTGAGACAGCTAGTAGATGATCGGTTTAGCCAGTTTGTCTGCTTCCTGACCTGGGCCCCAACTAGTCAAGGTTAATTTCTAAGACTATGTGCCATATTAAAGAGAAGAGCAGCATCAGCCCAGGAGGGATAAATAATCTCTGTTGAAATCTCTTTTCAACAGAGCAGGTCTTCCCCAAAAAAACTTTTCCAATTGTCCATGAACCCTATATTATTCAGCAGACACCACTTAGACAGCCTGCCATTGAGTGATTATAGTCTGCTAACCATCTCACCACTCCGGTGAACACGGAGGGGGCCAGAGCATATTACAGTGTCTGACATCGTACTTGTGAGTTCACACACCTCTTTAATGTTAATTTTAGTAATCTCCAACTGGTGAAGTCGGACATCATTAGTGTGACGTGAATAATAATCTTAGAGTATTTGCGATCAGCATTTGCCAGCACTTTTAAATTTGCTTTGATGTCAGGTGCTCTGGCTCCCGGCAAACGTGACTATGGTGGCTGGTGTCTTTATTTTCACGTTCCGTGTAATAGAATCGCCAATAACTAGGGCACTTTCAACAGGATTCTCAGTGGGTGTGTCACTGAGTGGGGAGAACCTGTTTGATGTTCTAATCTTCTCCGTCAGCCTGACTATTTCCCTGCATTTATCACATGTGATACCCTCATCATTGACAGAGAAAGATATGCTAAACATGTGGCAGGCAGTGCAAGTTAAAAATAAAAGGAGAGGATGACATGACTCACCGTTTTTGTTGACTGATTCCGGCTTACCACAGTTGTTTGATAAAATCTTAGAAAAAAAGAGCATGCGAGAGAAAAAAGACGGTATGCACAGATGACAAGTTAACAGGCTGGCGAAATGTTAACATGTTGTGCTATTAATAGCTATTTTAGATTAAAAGCTAGCTAAAAGCAGGGGATGAAATGATGATATAAAATAGCAAAGTTTATTGAATAATCTTAATTGTGTATATCTCAATGCTCAGACTTCTCCTGGCCAGTACAATTCCAACAAGTGTTATTATATCAAGGGAAAAACAATGGAAAATTACTGCTTCACAACATCATCCTGTGACGTTTAAAACCTTGAAATGGAAACATTCTCTTATCATCCTACCATGAAGACAAACATCCTTTTAAACCACACAATTGTAACATTTAAACAACAATAGATGAATAAATGAATAACTACATAAATGACTAATGATTATAAAGGATTACAAAATTAGATCATATATAAAACAGAGTCAATTAAACTGTATGTATGATTGATTATAGGATGCTATTGAAAATCTTCAGATCCTTCAACCACCACTAATGTGTCGTTACTGCAGACCGAATGCAGAATCTTCTTTACGTTCTCATGTTTTATTACAAAAGGAAAAAACAAAAGCTGATGAAAATTTCAGAAAATTCAGACTTCAGAAGCATTTACGGTAACACTTTACTTGAAGGGGTGTGCATAAGACTGACATGACACCTTCATAATCATGACATGACACGTCATGAATATGAAGGAGGTTTTATGCATGTTTATTACAACTGTCATTAAGTGTCATTCGCTCAATGCAAAGATGACATTGTTGGTGATGATCAATGAGAATAATTTAACGAAGAACAAGAGACAGAAACACAACGGCACGAAGATCTCCGATCCAACATGAAGACACACACGAGGAACAACACAGGGAACTTCATACAACGATCTGACAAACAAGAGACAAAAGACAGGGCATTAAATAGGCTGAGGTGATGAGAAACAGCTGCCGCTGATCATGACAATCAGCGGCGACGCCCACACGAACCGATTACGTGACAGAACGCACACACACAGACAACAGGATGAGACAGCAGATCAGCAACCGTGATAGTTTTAGCCAGGTTTCTGTCAAACACAGCACATCTAGTTAATAATCTGTGATCATATCTTTTACAATAANACCAATACATCATAACCTGTCAGTGTCTTTGTCATGACAACTTGACATTACCAAGACAACATAACCTGTCATAAACATGACATAGCAGAGTAATTATAAAACTTAAACTACTTTGGTTTTTAACATTAACATTACATTACATTATTTTGGTAACACTTCAGTATGGGGAACACATATATAAACTATTAACTATGACTTTTCTCTCAGTAAACTCCTAATTTACTGCTTATAAATATAGCTAATTGTTAAGTTTAGGTATTGGGTACGATTAAGAATCTTGAATATGGTCATGCAGAATAAGGCATTAATATGTGCTTAATAATTATTAATAAATAGTCAATATTCTAGTAACATGCATGCTAATAGTAAGCAACTAGTTAAAAGACCCTAAAATAAAGTGTTACCATTATTTTATAACAGTGTGGTTTTTTTTAAGAAGTTTGAAATGGTCTATTATCTGACCTTCTGTTGGAGGAAACTTAAAAAAAAACAAAAAAAACATGAAATGAAAAATATTCATGACACCGTTATAAAATTATTTGTCAGATTATTGTCACTTAATGACATTTTAATGACAAGTTCAATTTGTACCACTGTAGTTGAGGTCAAGATACATATTTATGACACTATTATAATGGCCTCATGACAGCCAATGTCAAAACCAACCACATGACAGTTTAATGTAATGTTAACTCATAAAGTGTCAAGTTGTCATGACAAAGACACTGACAGGTTATGATGTATTGGTTTATGTCAAGTTGTCATAACTCGGACATCTCAAACAATGTCATCTTTGCATTAAAAATGACATAATTGAGCGAATGACACTTAATGACAGTTGTCATAAACATGCATAAAACCTCCTTCATATTCATGACATGTGTCATGTCATGATTATGAAGGTGTCATGTCAGTCTTATGCACAAACCTTCAAGTAAAGTGTTACCGCATTTACAATCTTATTTCACATTAATATCATTCTGGATTTATTTTTCAGTTGTTTCTCACGTAAACTAAAGTTCATCTTCAGATCGGCGACACAGCTGTTGTTTCAGTTAAAGTTCCTTTGAAACGGCACCTAGTCACATACAAAACAGAAACTTTTATAGAGCTTTTGAATGTTCCAGAAACTTTATACAGTGAAGCTGAAGGATCTTAATAGTTGACTGATATTGATCTGATATTTCTGGGCAGAGAGAGACATGAATTTAACAAGCCTATAGTGTATAAATAGAGATGTCTGAAGCTCAGCTCACCTCGACATACTCCTCCGTCCTGCTGTGGATGTCAAGAATAGCCTTGGAGCTTTCAGAAAACATCTCAGTTTGTGAAAAATTCATTCGTATCTTCAGAGGAGACACTGTGTCTGCAGTGCAGCGCTAAAACAAACACAACATTTGCTGTCAAACTGAAGCTGCCATGATTGGCTGAATCTGTGATAGACGAAATGTACCTTCATGAAGATGGGGAAGCTGAAACAGGAGATCCCAGAATCCAGCAGGACGAACTGCTGCAGAGTCCTGGATGACGAATCACTCTGAACGAAGAATCCTCGATTGATTCCTCTCATCACGTCCACATTCAGGTTCAGAGAAACATTCAGGTTCTTCTTGAGAGATCCTGAGAGACATGAGAAGGTAAGACATGGAGGCCATGCTCTTCATGTGACAGAAACTCTTTGAGATGTCATTGACATTACCGCTGCTACTGGTCCGCTCGGCCACCGTCAAACACGAAGTGAGATTAAACGCGTTTAACTCTTTGTCACTCGGGCATTCAAAGTCGGTCAGACTGATTTCACTGGGACTGAAACTGAGCTGTGCAGATACAGACATCACAGGACGAGCCCTGAGAAGAGAGAGAAAAGAGTAAATAGCTAATGATACAGTGAGACTAACTGGGCCTTGAAAAACAACTCAAACTGATAGTTTGCTAAAATCATTACATTTATTCTCCAAAAACAGTTAAAAACTGGCCACTGATGTGACTGTTCCCTTTCAAAGGCTACACTCTAAGCTGCGCTTTATTCAGCGCTATGGGAACGCCTTTAGTCTTGACCAGCTGTGAATATATGTCAATGAAAATTGACCTATATTTATAGCCTTGCGTGACGTCATTGGAATGCGTCGTAGCGAGGCTATAATTAGATGTGCCACCTGTGCATCAGCAGGTCTTTTGTCTTCAGAGTCCACTCTGTGAAGTTGTGTGTAAAGTCTGTGTGTTTCAAACAATACTATTACAGTCTGTTCAAAGAAAAAGCAAGCCCTGTCATCTTTCTTTCCTCTACTCTGTTAGGAGTTAGATTCGATAGGCAGTGCGCAGAACCTTTCTCTCATCTGTTCCTCTTTCATCTCTGCTTGCTGCAAGTGAAATTGAACACTCACATATATATACATATATATCTTTATTGAGAGAAAAGTATGAGCGAGCAAAGCAAGCGGTTTGTGCCTCCGTGCTCGCGTCCTATGTCCGACGCGGACACACACCAGTATTGCTTTGTTTGTTTGGGGGAAGAGCACGCTGCTCTTGCGTTAGAAGGCAGCGAGTGCGAGCACTGTGATCTCCTCACAGTTAAAATGCTTCGCGCTCATTTGGCTTACTTCCAAGAGTCGGCACCCACTGTACGTTCGTGGGGCTCGCAGATGGATTTGGCTGACAAGCGGGAGACGGGTCCTCCCCTTTCGCCCGCTCTGTCACCTGATCCACGCGTCCCTTCGCGTGATCCTGAAGCGCGCTCCGGTGCTTCTTCAGTTCGCGCGGGGGATGACGAATCTCTTTTCGAGTGTGCTGCCTCTGAGCGTTCCTCACGTGATGATAAAGCTGTTGAGGAATCACTCGAGGTAGTAACTCAAGCTGTGGCCAGATTACAGCTAGACTGGCCACAGGAAAAAGAGACCCCCAAACGTTCAAAGTTAGAGGATAGGTTTCTGTCCGGTGGCCAGGGGGAGGGATCTCAACGTCAATCTCTCCCCTTCTTTGAGGACCTCCATGATAAATTAACTAAATCATGGAGAAAACCGTATACTTCCCGGATCTTTGTGCCCTCGACGTCGATTTATTCGACTATCGTGGGCGCTGAGGAACGGGGGTATACGACGATGCCCCAGGTTGAAGAGACGCTCGCAAGAAACCTACCCTCCCCACAAAGCCCTGCAGAACCACCTCAGCGCTTGTGGGTAAAGCTTTTCAAGCTGCGGGTCAGGCTGGTGCTGCTTTGCACACCATGGCGGTGTTGCAAGCATATCAGGCTGACCTGCTAAAGGATTTGAGTGCGGGTACCACCATCGACGAGGAAGCGTTCTCAGAACTTCGTCGTGCCACAGATCTGTCTCTCCGTGCCACCAAACAGACGGCCCGTGCTATCGGCCGTTCTATGGCTGCTATGGTCAGCACGGAGAGGCACCTGTGGCTCAATCTCACTGGCATCAAAGACAAAGACCGCGTTTTTATGCTTGATGCGCCAGTGACACCTTCCGGCCTGTTTGGCGACTCCGTCAACACAGTCGTCAACAGGTTTCGGGAGGTGAAGAAGTCTGAAGAAGCATTCGTGCAGTTCCTTCCTCGCCGCACTCAGGGGGAGGGGCCGTCGGCCACCCAGCCCCAACTCGGTCCTTCAAAAAGGGAGGTACAGAAACAAAGTGTGGCGAGTCGAGCTCCCCCTCGTAAGGATTGGGGACCGTCTCGCCACCCGCAGCAACCTCCCAGGCAAGACCTCAGGACCATTCTACAGACAAAGAAGAAGTCCTGATGGTCTTGCGCCCAGCCCTGTGGGGATGGCCCCCCTCGGGACGGGGCGCGTACTACACCTAAAACCCGCCCCTTCTCGACATCTCCACGTAAACCCTCCTTCCCCACCACCTCTGGTGCTTCGGGGGGCAGCGGTTTCCAGCGAAATGTTAGGTGTTCCGTTGCTTCCTGTAACACATCAGGACGTGGAACACCTAACATCCCCTCAAAGGGAAGTATCAAAATTAGTGCCCATTTCAGAAAACCTGGCAGCGTGGAAACTACTGCCAGGGGTATCTGCGTGGGTTCTAAAGACAGTAGAATTAGGATACAGAATCCAATTTATTCGTCGTCCTCCGTGTTTCAATGGCGTGGTCTACACTACCGTGAAGCCGGGGCAAGTGACATCACTGTCACAAGAATCTCACAAGAAAAACTCCTGCAATCTCTGCTGGAGAAAGGGGCTATAGAACGTGTTTCCCCTCTAGAGAGAGAGTCAGGTTATTACAGCAGATACTTCCTAGTTCTCAAGAAGGACGGGAGGCTGCGTCCAATCTTAGATCTTCGAGGCTTGAACCGTTCAGTCAAAGCGCTCAAGTTCAAAATGTTAACAGTAAAGATGGTCGTGTCGCAAATCCAACAGTATGATTGGTTCATCACGATCGATCTCAAGGACGCATATTTTCACATCGAAATATTGCCACAACACAGGAGGTTCCTGAGGTTCCCTTTCGGGGGCGAAGCCTACCAGTATCGGGTTCTTCCATTCAGCCTAGCCCTATCACCCCGCATACACACAAAATGCATGGATGCAGCACTGGCTCCATTGCAGCTTCAGGGCATTCGCATTTTGAATTACATAGACGACTGGCTAATATTAGCACAGTCGCGAGAGATGGCATTAAAACACAGAGATGTCGTTTTAGCTCATCTGGTTTCTCTAGGGTTGAGACTCAACGAGAAGAAAAGCGTAAAAGAAAAGACATATTTAGGGGTCGTTTGGGATTTGACCACGATGCGGACACAATTGTCTCCCGCTCGAGTCGAGACTATTCTAAACACCCTGAACAATGTCAGGCTAGGCCAAGATTGCACTGTGCTTCAGTATCAAAAAATGTTAGGTCTCATGGCATCAGCATCCTCGGTAATCCCTATGGGCCTGCTGCATATGAGACCATTTCAGTTGTGGCTCAAAGCCAGGGGGTTTCATCCAAGGGCCAAACCCCTGAGGCAAATAAGGGTTACGCGCCGCGGGCTTCGTACCCTATCTATGTGGCTCAGACCCCGGTTCCTCACCTTGGGTCCCACGCTGGGGGCGCCATGTCGTCGCAGATTGCTAACGACAGACGCCTCCCTGCTGGGCTGGGGAGCGGTCTTAAATGGCCGTCCAGCTCAAGGGGAATGGGAGGGCCATCAGTTCGTCTGGCACATCAACTGCCTAGAGCTGATGGCTGTATTTCTGGCCCTGAAATACTTTCTCCAGCAGCTGAGAGGCTGCCATGTCCTAGTGCGGATGGACAACACAACAGCAGTCTCTTACATAAATCGCCAGGGAGGACTGCGTTCGCGCCATTTTCCTCTGGGCCCAGAACAAGTTCCTGTCACTGAGGGCAGTGTACATTCCTGGGTACCAGAATGTGGGAGCGGATTTACTGTCCAGACAGAAACTACTGAGCGGGGAATGGAAACTTCACCCCGACGTAGTGAATCAGATTTGGCTGAGATTCTACGAGGCGGAGGTGGACCTCTTCGCCTCCCATCAGACAGCGCAATGTCCCCTTTACTTCTCTCTGAGTCACCCAGCCCCCCTGGGTCTGGATGCGATGGCGCATACATGGCCTTCGATGCGCCTGTATGCCTTTCCTCCAGTTGCTCTGCTCCCGGGAGTTCTAGCCAGAGTTCGCCAACAAGGGATTCGCCTCTTACTGATAGCGCCACGTTGGCCGAACAGAATATGGTTCTCGGAGATAATATCTCTCCTCGACGGCTCGCCCTGGGCGATACCGAGCAGGAGGGACCTTCTGTCTCAGGCGCAGGGGACAATATTTCATCCCCGGCCAGAGATGTGGAATCTTCATGTTTGGCCCCTGAGGGGAACCAACTGAGGGACACAGGGCTTTCACCTGAAGTTATCGAGACTATTTTAAATGCTAGAGCTCCCTCTACTAGAGCAAGTTATACCAACAAATGGGGTGTCTTTGAAAGATGGTGTACTGCACACAATGCAGATCCAGTAAACTGCCAAATTGCTACAGTTCTGGACTTCCTGCAGGAAAAGTTATCGACAGGTACATGCCCCGCCACTCTCAGGGTTTATGTGGCCGCTCTCTCGGCTTGCCACGCTCTGATTGACGGGGTGCCATTAGGCAAGCATGTCCTGCTCTCTCGCTTCGTTCGAGGAGCTAGGCGGCTTAGGCCTCCTTCTAGAACCAGGATCCCTTCTTGGGACCTAGCAATAGTCCTAGAGGGCCTGGTTGAGACCCCCTTTGAACCGTTAGAGTCAGTTTCTGACAAGCTGTTAACTCTGAAAATGGTTTTTCTTATGGCTATAACTTCTCTCAAAAGAATTGGGGATTTGCAGGCTCTGTCCATTGTGCCATCCTGCTTAGACTTTGCCCCAGGAATGGTGAAAGCTATTTTGCATCCTCATCCTGACTATCTGCCTAAGGTTCCTTTCTCGAACTTGCATCCGGTCACTCTTGAAGCCTTCTGCCCTCCGCCGTTCACAACGCCGGAACAGGAGAGACTTCACAGACTGTGTCCAGTCCGTGCTCTTCAGACTTACGTCCACCGCACTAGCCAGTGGCGTAGGTCGGAGCAACTATTCGTTTGTCATGGCGGCCATAACAGGGGTGCGGCCGCCACGAAACAGACCATGTCACATTGGGTGAGAGATGCTATTGCCCTTGCCTATGAGGCGCGTGGTCACACTTCGCCAACGGGCATCAGGGCTCATTCCACCAGGGGGGTTGCCTCTTCTAAAGCTTTGGCGGGGGGCGCCCCCTTACAAAATGTTTGTGATGCGGCAGGTTGGTCCTCTCCGCACACATTCATAAAGTTTTATAGTTTGGATGTTCATGTTACTCCGGGCTCTCATGTCCTTGAGTCAACATCACAAGCTAGTGTCTGAGACTCTGTGCTTGTGACACACTTCACAGCCTGGGGGTCCGGACACACAGTGCGGCGGCGTGGGTATTCTCGTTCCCATAGCGCTGAATAAGCGCAGCTTAGAGTGTAGCCTTTGAAAGGGAACGCCCCGGGTTACTTCACTGTAACCCTGTTCCCTGAAAAGGCGGGAACGAGAAGCTGCGCTTCTTTGCCGCACTGAGATGTCCCAGGACTGCTCTTCAGACAAAATATCTGCTGATGCACAGGTGGCACATCTAATTATAGCCTCGCTATGACGCATTCCAATGACGTCACGCAAGGCTATAAATATAGGTCAATTTCATTGACATTGTTTTACACATATATTCACAGCTGGTCACGACTAAAGACGTTCCCATAGCGCTGAATAAAGCGCAGCTTCTCGTTCCCGCCTTTTCAGGGAACAGGGTTACAGTGAAGTAACCCGGGGCGTACTCAAACAGTGCCAGAGTTCATAAATGACACCTTGTGTTGAGACTATGAGAGAATCTTTACATTATTCTGTTAATGTGTGGTAAAATGTCCTACTTGAGCAGCACAATCCCTCCTTGTGCTCCTATTACGACATCTATCAGATTATCATCGCTCATGTCCATCTGACCGGACAGAGACACTCCAAACTGCTTCAGACCGGGCAGAACCAACCGCGCTGGGATCCGCTAAACATACACACACACACACACACACACACACAGGTCAGTCTGAGTGGTGTCACCTGTTCTTCGTGTTCTTTGCTCCCTTTATATTGTGCCCCCTTTCCCTCATGTTTTTGCCAGTTCGTTAAACTTATGTGCCAACTTGCGTGTTCCTTATTGTGCTGTCGTGTTCTTCTGTTTGTTACCTTGTCCAAGCTGAAGTTTGTGTCTGGATACCTTGTCTTGTGTCTACTGTTTCTCCTGTTTGTCCAGTTCCCACCAGTTGAGCAGCAAGAACAGTGCAGTGCCTGATCGTGCCCATGAGTCTATCAACGTGTGCTGTGTGATCCGATCTGGCTCTCGCTGTATCTATTGGTCTCGTGCTGCACACCAACTAAGGCACCAGCCTGTTCACATCCTGAACTGTTCTCAGCAATCAGTCTCTCAGCCTGCCTGTCATTGAGCCTCATCCCTTCCTATTGTTTGGACTGTGTTCACCTCCTCACCTTCAATATCTTGTCTTAAGCTTTGTCTTGTCAATAAACCTGTAACACTTATCCTGCGTTTGAGTCTTCCCTCATAGATCCCTGACAATGTCTGTCTGTTTATCTGTGAACATTTGTCTTGTCTGAGATTCTGGGTTAAGCTGGACACAAACACAGTGTTTGGGATTGAGAGAACTAAAACAAACTCTTACCTGGACGTGTTCAGGATTTACTCCATGTGTCCTGTCACCCAGGTAGATGTAGACGACTCCCTCACCGTCATTCTCAAGTGGTGCTCCGACTGCCACATCTGACAGGCTGTCTCCATTCAGGTCCTTTAATGAAGCCAAAGATGCTGCAAATCTGCCTGTGTTTGACTCACTCACATTCAGTGTCTTCTGAAAATACTACAGAGAGAGAAAGTGAACATAATCTTTATTCATTGGAACATGACCAACGCAAATACAACGTTTTTTCATGACTTTCATGTGATAGAACGGCATCAGGAACCTATTGCAATGGCAATCCCAATGGAGTAAAGCAATGGTGATGACTAGCAAACTTCCAGTCACAGGCCCTGAACATTAAAGGGTTAGTTCACCCCAAAATGAAAATTCTGTCATTAATTACTCACCCTCGTGCAGTTCCACACCTGTAAGACATTCGTTCATCTTCTGAACACAAATGAAGATCTTTTTGATGACAGAATGCTGTCAGATTTCCTTCCATTGACTGCCTTTGTAACTACCAATTTTACATCTCAGAACTACATAGAGAGATCGGAAAAGTAATCCATATGTGTTTACTCACATGTAAACATTGATTAGCAAACATAACCAGAAGCTCAACCGAACCTGCTTCACGAGCGAGAACAAACAGCACGTTTGAGCTTCCGGAAGAGGTTTGTTCTTGTGCCTTATTCAGGTTCGGTTTAGCTTTTGCTTATGTTCGCTGATCAATGTTTACATGTGGGTAAAAGCCTAAATTAAATCTGTTCATCATAACAAGCAAATGATTCTCTTTCGAAAATTTGGACTAAACTGCTTGATTCATGTGGATTAGTTTTCCGATCTCTTTTTTGAAGTGTCAAATTGGTAGTTACAAAAGCAGTCAATGGAGGGAAATCTGACAGCATTCTGTCATTAAAAATATCTTAATTTGTGTTCTGAAGATGAACGAAAGTCTTACGGGTGTGGAACGACATGAGGGTGAGTAATTAATGACAGAAATTTAATTCTGGGGTGACCAGAAGGACCCCTTAAAGATTGTTGTGAATCTGTCCATACCTCCTCTGATAAATCGTAGACGTACAGCCTCCCTTCTGCCCTCGGCTGAGACTGATGAAATAACGGAGCTCCGACCAGAAGGAAATCTGTTTCTCCATCAGAGTCCAGATCCAACACATTCAGAGACGCTCCGAAATATGATCCAGTCTGATGACAAAAATCAATAATCAAAATGAATGTAATTGCATCCTAGCATATGATCTTTATAGCCTGATGTTCACAGAAGAAATATGAAAGCATGTTCCTCTAACACTAAAATATTACAGCTGCTACAGTAAGTGTAAGGGTGTTGCTAGGTGATTGCTAGGATGTTCTCAGTAATTTGCAGAGTGTTTATAAGTGGTTTCTAGGGAGTTCCTAGAGCTTTGTAAAGATGTTTCTATGAGGTTGCTTAGCAGTTGCCACTAGGTTTTGCTAGGTGGTGTTGGAAACTTTTTCCTCATCGAAGCAGAGACCAGGAGACGTTGGGATATCTTTCAAGCAGAAGTTACTCTTTATTGAGAAACGTGCAGTGCATCGCTGTAGTCATCCCAAGTCTAACTCGGGCATTGTACTTGGTAGTTCATATACATTCAAGGGGGAGGGATACATTTATTTATTTTATTTATTTATTTAAGAAAAGGGGGAACAATGCATATTAATGAACATTAAGACAAATGTAAATATGCCAGATTATAGCCTTAGGCTAATTTCCATCTGCAGACCCCCTGGCAGGTAGATGTTACACATAAAAAGAAGGAAAGGAAAAACTATGTACAACACAGTAGGACAAAGACAGACACGCTAATACAACAGTCAATATTAAATACACAATAGAACAGCGACAAGTTAGTTAAAGGAAAGGAAAGAAAATAATTTACAGTTCATCTGTATTGAGACAGTAGTTTAAGAGAGAAAGAAAAGTAATAATAAAATATGGATATTGCACAGGCCCATCTTACAAACTTAACTAATAATGCAGTTCATATATGATCACATGTTTGGGTCTCTCTCAACCACCGTTTCAATTGTGTTTTAAAAGTAAGGAAAGTTGTACAATCCCTCACTGAAAGTGGGATGCTGTTCCAAAACCTTGAGCCCTGAAATGACAGAACGTTTTGAGAAAAGGATGCACGTCTAAATGGGGGCTCACAGTCACCTCTAACGGTGGCTCGCGTTACTCGTGAACCAGAGCCACTTAGAGATTTCTGTTGGATAAACTCATTCAATGGGGGAGAAGCCAAATTGTGAATAACTTTATAAATCAGACAAGCAGATTTAAATGTTTTAAAATTTGAGAAACTTAAAAAATGTCTCAGGTTACAGATGTAACCCTGGTTCCCTGAGTAGGGAACGAGACGCTGCGTGGAACGCATTGGGAACCTTCTGCGTGATGTCGTCACTGAAGCACTCCTGTATCTAACCAATCGCGTAGCGAGACGTCAGAGACGGGTGACGTCACGGACCAGGAAACTATAAAGCATACCCGGATGCAGAGCACGCTAGCTTCTGGGATAAGTCTGAAGCAAGCACTCACAAGTATGCAGGGGGTACGGCAGGAGACGCAGATTCTCGTTCCCTACTCAGGGAACCAGGGCTACATCTTTAACCTGAGACGTTCCCTTTCGTGGGAACTGTCGACGCTGCGTGGAATGCATTGGGAACGCAATCCCAACTGTGCCGTAGCTTCAAATACTTGTCAAAAAGTTATCTTGACAGAACAGATGACCCCGGAGTGGAGCCAACATCAAGGTTATAGAACCTCACGAATGTGTGCTGGCATGACCATCCAGCTGCATCACATATATCATTGATGGATACTCCTGACATCAAGGCTATTGATGCCGCCATACCCCTGGTAGAGTGGGCGCGAACTTTTAATGGAGAAGGCTGTCCGGCCACTTCATAAGCAAGTGAGAGGGGGACCCATAACAGACAAATAGTTTATCTGTTTTACGCCACAGGGCAGCTCTGTGGACGTAAGCATCCAAAGCCCTTACAGGGCAGAGCAGATTCAGTTTTTCCTGATCCAATGTCTCAAAAGGAGGAGGATAAAAGGCCTGGAGCACAATGGGACCTGGAACATTGGTGGGGACCTTCGGCACATAGCCCGGTCTCAGATACATAAATGCTTCCACCATTTCTGGAGCAAATTCGAGATATGAAGGAGCAACAGAAAGTGCTTGTAGATCTCCTATCCTCTTCAGAGAAGTGATAGCTAGTAATAAAATAGTTTTTAGAGTGAGGAACCTCTCAGGAACCTCCTCTAGTGGTTCGAAGGGTGCCTCAGCTAACCCTTGCAAAACCACGGCCAAGTCCCAGGCCGGAACCCTTGTGCGCACTGGAGGCCTCAACCTCAGTGTGCCACGGATGAAGCGTGTAACGAGGGGGTCTCGTCCTGCCGAGGAACCCCGATCCCCAGGCTTTCAGAGGCCAGGCCCATAGCTTCAATGTTTCTGGGCGGGGATGTAATATCGTGCCGCCCGCTTGCGACAGGAGGTCCTGTCTGAGGGGAAGCTTCATCGGGGAGCCATCTAGTAAGGACACCAAGTCCAAAAACCATATCCTGGTTGGCCAGAATGGGGCTACCAGTATTAGGCTGGCCCCTTCCTGGCGTACTTTCTCCAGAACTCCCGGGAGCAGAGCGATCGGAAGAAAGTCTCGGCCACGTCTGTAGCGAACAGCCTCGGCCACGTCTGTAGCATAGCATCCAGACCCAGAGGTGCTGGATGCGTTAGGGAGTACCAGAGCGGGCACTGGGTTGACTCTCCCGAAGCAAACAGGTCGACTTCTGCTCGACCAAAATTTTTCCACAGGAGCTCCACCACCTCTGGGCAACTTCCCTTGGGACCACAGGAGGATCTGGCGGGCCAAGTAATACAGTTGGCGAGACCGCAGACCCCCCTGATGGTTTATATATGTGACCACCGCTGTGCTGTCTGTGCGGACCAACACATGGTGGCCTCTCAGGTCTGGGAGAAAGTGTTTTAAAGCTAAAAACACCGCCATCATCTCCAGCCAATTTATGTGCCAGGAGCGCTGATGGTCCTCCCATAGACCCTGAGCTGGGCGACCACTCATGATCGCCCCCCAGCCCGTGAGGGAAGCATCTGTCGTAAGCATTACGCAATGACCAGAAATCCCCAGCACGGGTTCCTGGGACAGGAACCAGGGATCTTTCCACATGACCAGAGCATGAAGGCATCGCCGCGTGACTTTGATCATGCGAAAGGGATTTCCCCTCGGAGAAAACCCCCTGGTCCTGAGCCACCACTGTAAGGGTCTCATGTGCAGAAGGCCAAAAGGTATGACGTTGGACGCAGCTGCCATCAGACCCAGCAGTTTCTGGAACTGCTTTACAGTGAGTGACCGGCCTAATTTCACCCCTTTCATGGCCGTGAGTATGGAACTCACACGAGCAGGAGACAGATGTGCCTGCATCGTGGTGGAGTCCCAGTCTACACCTAGGTAATTGGTAGTCTGAGCCGGAACTAGCACACTCTTTTTGGCATTGAGCCTCAGCCCAAGCCTCTTCATGTGAGACAGAACAACATCTCGATGTTGAACTGCTATTTGCTCTGATCGAGCTAGAATCAACCAACCATCAATGTAATTCAGTACTCGGATGCCCTGGAGTCTCAATGGAGCCAGTGCTGCATCCACACACTTCGTGAATGTGCGGGGTGATAATGATAGGCCAAACGGAAGAACCTTGTACTGGTAAGCTTCGTCCCCGAAAGCAAACCTGAGGAACTTCCTGTGAGAAGGATGGATAGACACATGAAAGTACGCATCTTTCAGGTCTATTGCCACAAACCAGTCCTCGGACCTGATCTGTGGAATAATCTGTTTGAGTGTAAGCATCTTGAACTTGAGCTTTTGTATTGAGCGATTTAACACACGTAAATCTATGATAGGACGTAGTCCCCCATCCTTCTTTGGAACAATGAAGTAACGGCTGTAAAAGCCTGACAGCTTGCTGGGAGGAGGAACCCTTTCTATAGCTCCTTTTTGCAAAAGTGTCATAACCTCTTGTTCCATAACCAGAGACTGCTCTGGGGTCACCACTGTGGGAAGAACCCCGTTGAATCTGGGCGGGCGAGACCCGAACTGAATTCTGTAACCCTTTTCTATGATGAGCAGCACCCATTTCCATATATTCGGTAGAAGTTTCCATTCTGCCATAAAATCTACTAAGGGAACCAGTCTCTCGAGACTGGCCTCTGGTGTTTTTTGAGCACTTGATTCGATGCTCTGAAGCGGCGCACTGGCAGAAGACAATCGAATCAAGTGACCGGCTCTCCTCGGAGGGTCGGCGGAGACCGCTGCGCCCTGACGTACACTGGTTGGCAGGGTTAACAGACCGATCCCCTGAGGGCGCCGAAGGGGAGCGGGGAACAGATATATTTTTCCCCGGCTTCCTTCGGAGGGGGCCACCCTCATTGGTTCCTGACCCACATATGTCAGGACCGTTTTGAAGCCTTCCTTGCTATAATGACGGCCCGCAGGTCCGTCTTACCCTTGGAAGGCTTCTTTTGAGCGGACCAACCCGATCCCCAGGCTTTCTGCGGGGGAGCATGGGCGGCCACGCTCACTTTCTGTTGCGCTCTGTGGTGCGCCGAGGAGCTCATAGACGGCCGAGGCTGCTCCCGCTCAGCAACCTCGGGGGGAATTTTTGAACTGCGAGGGAGGAACCTCTGGAACGCCGCAGATTGTTTCTTAGCCTCCTGGAACCTCTCGATGACTGATGTAACAGCGTCGCCGAAGAGGCCCGCAAATTTTAAACAGTATCAGTAGTTAGGCCTGATTTTAGAGTTTTTTAAGTAGTTTATCTCTGTGTACCATGAGTTGTTTGCATTCGCTATTAATCCAGGGCAAGGAGAAAAAAAAAACTTGCTTTTTATAATTTCCCCTTAGAAAGTGTGTACAAACATCTTTAACCGAGGAATATAAGAGATCACAGCATTTATCAAGGTCATTACTCAAAGTCAATTCTGACCAGTCAAGGATATTCAAGGCTGTAAATAAATATTGTTCTTGTTTCTTTGGTATAAAGTTTTGTTTGGTGTTATGACTCTTGAGATGAAGTCGTTTCTTGGTAAGTTTTCTGGATATAAAGATTGCATTATGGTCCGACAGGCCAGTTAAAAAATTATGTGATTTAGTTATTCTTTCTGGTTTGTTTGAGAACACCAAATCTATTTGTGTTTTAGAGCGACTTGTTATTCTAGTAGGGTCATCAATGATTTGTGTAAAACCAAAATGATCTGTGATCTCTTTAAGCTTTTTTCTATCACTTTTGCTGTCCCAATTTACATTGAAATCTCCTAAAAGAATAACTTCCTTGTTGATGTCACAATGTGTTAGAAGGGTCTTCAATTCAGTATAAAAATCTACTTTTACCGAGGGTGGGCGATACAAACATATTACAGTAAAGGACATTTCTACGCTAAGTGACATATTAACTCCAATAAATTCAATTGAAATTTCATCTGGTACAATAATTTGTGTACATTTTATAGTATCCTTCACATACAACAAAACACCACCTCCCCTTCCCTGAAGCCTGTCCCTTCTATAGACATTATAGCCTTGTAGCGTTACAGCTGCTTCTGGAGATGAGGATTTAAGCCAAGTTTCTGTTAACCTCAAAAAATCAATGTTAGAGTTAATAAGAAGATGCTCCAATTGTTCTCTTTGTCCCCCGGAGAGTCCCCGGATCCAGCCAACGCCCAGGCCAGGTGCGCACCCCAGACAGTTGTGTGTTAGCGGCATTAGCTGTAGAGATCGCAAAAGCCATTGTATCTGGTATAGTGGTTGAGTTAACTGTGAACGAATGAACCATTCTTGTTGCAAAAGTCGCCAGCTCAATTGAGGGGACTGGGGCGAATACTGTAGAGGCCACAATGGTTGTTGTAGTGGCTGAGTTAGTAGCGCAATTAGCCACGGTGCTATCCCAGCTAACAGCTGAGGGAGCCCGGCTTGTTGTAAGTGTGGCATGAATGCACCGGCTCTGGTCAACTGGGATAATGGGATCATAGTTTCCAAGGATAGGGGCCCAGGATTTTGTTCCACATCTCCTGCTAAAAGTAAAATAATTACAAGATTTAACAATCCTGCAGAGCGGCCAGGTTTGCTGGTTGGTTTACCCATTGGAGCGCTGCAGCCAGAGTTTGAAAGCCTCATGTACAGGACGTATTGACTTCTTTGCGCAGGGCTAAAAACTTGCTTTTTTGATAGTGTACAAGCACGAGAAGTGCATACTAACAGATGGAACATTACAATACAGATTACCACTGACCGCTGTAATGAATATGCCGATTTTCTGTGCGCTGTATTAAGTTTTAGAGGCAGACGTACAGGACCTGCCTGCCACCGCGTCTGCATAGCGTCTGCCATTTTTACATAGAGTAGAGGTGGAGACAATCTAAACAAAGCATGCCAAGACAGTGCAGGAATCAGCCCATTCCCTACATTTCCCAGCCATGATCTAATCAGCATAACTGTGTCATTCAAATGCATAGGTGCTAATCCAATCAGTCTGAAAGTATCGCCCATACCTTTACATTATCATAGAGACAAAGGCACCGATGTATCTTGAGCTTGTCCTGCCAAATGGTCAGGAAGTGCATGAAGACAAAAGGTTAATGTCACACACACCTGAGCTGCCTGCCTTGATCTCCTTAGAATGTCATTATCTTTACCTTAACATGCTAAATACAATATACTTCACCTTAGAAATTCATGTGAGGTTATGTCAGGATGTAGGATCAGCAGATCTTAAACAGATTCTTAAATTTGTAATCCCACAGTGGTTGCTAGGCAGGTACTACGTGGTCAGTAGGTGGTTGCTGAGATTTTCTAGACGTTTGCAGTGGTTTTGCAAGAGTGTTTGTAAGTGGTTGCGTCTTGGTGGACTGTAGGATTTGGGAAGCTCTGCTCTCCCCAGTGGAGAGTGTTAATATCATGATAGAGGGTTCTTCTTCACTAACTTGTTCTCCGGTGATGTTCCTCGTCACTATCCATGTGCCTTCATTCTTGGTGAAGAGGGTCACCAGACCCGTGTGTTCGGCCCGCGGCGCCCCAGAGAACAGAAGAGAGATGCCGCCTCTCATTCCCAGCACAGCAGAGTAACCTGAACATCATCAGCATCATTAAAACATGCACAGACTCTCCACATCAGACCAGGAAGGAACAAAAGCTTCAACATACCCATGTACGAGTCTTTACTGACATCTGGATTCTTAATCTCGGTCTCTTTGAATCCAGATCCTGATCCCGTCACTTCATACAGAGATCCACGCCAGTCATTAGATCCAACCGAACCCACAATCACAGAGTCCTGAAACAAACGCAGCAATCTCAGCTTCAGTCTCAGCCTACTGACTTATCACATACAATAATCATGAGAGAATTTTTTACTGATTTATGGCATATTTCTGACCTTCTGGTAGAGGACACTGAATCCACTTTGTGATAACTCTTTCAGCCTGTCTTTGCTCTGTGCATCCTTTGACCCTGAAACCACAGAAGGAAAACTCTTAAAATCATCTGTGGATTCTTCATTAGCTGCTTT
>RJVU01074764.1:0-49390 GCA_003731715.1 Anabarilius grahami
GCCGTATCCAGATCAGATGGAGAACCTGTGCCTGGACCGGACTACAATGTAGCCCAGGAGACAATGGGCCTACAGATCCAGTTCTGGCTGCATCTATAATTCAGATTTTTAATCTCCGTATCCGCTTACATATATTTATATATAATCTATTTTTAATCCCTATAATAAAATTGTATAATTCAGATTTTGATCTCCATATCCATTTACATATATTATATATATCTTCCAAGGGGTTTTTTCCCTCCTAGGACTTTTTTCCCAGTGTTAGCACGCTGGGTTTTTCTCCTAGGGGGTTTTTTCCACCCCTGGGAGTCAGCCGACATTGGCTTAATGTAGCACCATCTTGTATATGTTACATATTACCACGCTTGCTTGTACAGCTTATTTTTAACCACTTATCTTTTTTCTGTGCTTCTAATATGTAAAGCTGCTTTGAAACAATTACCAATTGTAAAAAGTTGTAAAAAGTGCTATATAAATAAATTTGACTTGACTTGACTTGACTTGTGTCTGAAGTTCAGGAGCCATTCGACTGAAGGTGTCCTTTAACTCATGATCGCCTCCAGTGAAGTTTGTGCCATTGTCACATAATAACTCGAAAGGCTTCCCTCTACGGGCTATAAAGCGTCGTAAAGAAAGGAGGAAGGCATCAGTGTCCAAGTGTTCGAGTAGATCAAGATGTAAACATCTGGTTGTTAAACACTTGTATAAAATACCCCATCTCTTTTCTTGGTGCCGGCCTATCTTTACATGAAAGGGCCCAAAGCAGTCTACGCCTGTGGAGTAGAATGGTGGTTTGAAGAGGCGTAACCTACAGAGTGGGAGGTCAGCCATCTGTGGGTTCTGTGGCTTGGCGCGCCAAAACTGGCAATCCTGACAGGAATGGTGGTGTTTGCGCACAGCTTCACGGCCTCTAAGCACCCAGAATTTACGGCGTAGCTCTGCTAGAACTCGCTCTGCACCAGGATGATGGAGTTGTTGATCTATGTCTTGAATGAGTAGCTTTGTGACCTGATGTTTAGGGTCTAAGACAATTGGGTGGATGGTATCGGAAGGCAGGGTTTCGATACAACGAAGTCATCCACCCACTCTGATAAGACCAGTATCTTTATCATACTCTGGAGCGAGAGAGCTCAGGCGACTGTCTGTTGGAATGGACTGACCAGCTTTCAAAGCTCTGAATTCGTCTGGGAATGAATCAAGCTGTGCCTGTGCTAAGAGGAACTTCTCTGCCTGAATATATTTTGAGGCTTCACAAATGGCGTCAGTATTGGCCGCCCCATCACAGAACTCGACAGCAGCTTGAACTAGCTCCTTCCAGGTTCTGAACTGACTGAGGTCTGAAAGCACTGGACTAGGAACAGTGACTGCTCCAACAAAGAATGATCTTTTCATCTCACTCAGGTCAGGCTCAGTCCTTGTGCTGGGTATTAATGGCCACATATCCAGTGATTCAGTCAGAAAGGATGGCCCAGATCTCCATTGGTGAGAGCTTGCTAACTCTGTTAAAGTGAGACCTCTGGTGATATGGTCAGCTGGGTTTCGAGCGGAGTCAACATACCTCCACCTAGTAACATCTGTCAAAGTCTGAATCTCAGCTACTCGTGACCCCACAAACACCTTGTATCGGCATGACTCCGACAATAACCAATGCAACACAGTAGTGGAATCAGTCCAATATGTAACTTGGTTTATGGGAAGGGTCAGTTCAGCCTGTATCACTTTGGCCATCTGGGATCCAGAAAGCGCAGTGCACAGCTCGAGACATGGCATGGATAGGCATTTACGCGGGGCCACTCTAGATCGAGCTAGGACAAAAGTGACATGGACTTTCTCACTGTCGTTTGTGATCCGAAGATAGGCCACGGAACCATATACCTTCTCCGAGGCGTCACAAAAGACATGCAACTCCCTAATGGTGGAAGGAGTGTCGGATTTGCCAGGAGCATAAGGTCGGGGGAATTGTACTTCGGTGATACTGGAAAGCTCTGCGACCCATGTGGACCATTTCTCACGCAGATGTAGGGGTTCGCTAGGGTCATCCCAGCTGAGGTTGTGTTTCCAGAGATCCTGAATAAGAATCTTAGCCCTTCTGGTGAATGGTATGATAAAACCCAAAGGGTCGAATTGACTTGCTAAAGTTTTATACAGATTTCTCATGGTGGGCTGAACAGGCTCTGCTAAGCGGCTCTTTATACCCGAGGGTGTCATCAAGGCAATTCCATTGTAGGCCGAGAGTAGGTTCCTGCATGTCTGTGCCACTCTGAGACAACCAGCACTCACTACTAGCTGATCTGGCTTCCGATGGGAGATGCCTAAGGATGGATGGTATATTGCACGCCCACTGTCTGATCTCAAATCCTCCCTGTAACAAAGACTGACGCAATCCATCTATTATGGCTCTGGCCTCACCTTGGTCAGGAGTGCTGTGAAGGCAGTTGTCGACGGAGAATGAGTTCTCCACAATTTCAGCTAAGCCAGCCATGGTGTCTTTGTGTTCCTGGGCATGATACTGAAGGGCATAAATGGCGCAGCACGGTCTGCAGGTCGTACCAAAGGGAAGGACCTGCCACTCATAGATGTCTGGGTCAGCTTCCCTATCCATATTCCTCCAGATGAATCGCAGCACCGACTTGTCACCAGGTAAGAGACGTACTTGGTGGAACATGCCTTTTGAATTTATCACAGGAGTTGAGATAATGATCTTGGTTGTCGCAATGAGGACAATAAGGCTTTGGCTTGGAGCTGACTTTCACCTGCGCAGGTTCAGAGGGCTTGGCAGTTTTTCCTCGATTGGCTCTTATGTTGGCAGTGACAGCGAGAAGAAGCGATTGGAGGAGGGTCCACTGGTGGCATGTAGCCAACCTCATAGTCACCCAGATGAGAAGGCAGTTTACTCTGTCTTTTGGGTCTATCCACAGTCTCTGATGCATCGCTAGCTGCAGTGTCCATATTGTATGCTGTTGCCAGATCCGGCTCGAAGGACCAATTTATGTAGGGAAGCACTTCCCAACATCTATTTTAAATCATGGATCTGATGGCGGACAAATATGGACAATGATTCCGATAAGAGAATCAGGCACAGGAGAAGTATATCCTCTTCAAACTTCTCTTTAATAGCACTTGTCAGGCAGTCAGTAATATCCATTTACAATATAATTGTGTGGAGTTATGGAAAGTTATGTTGTGGTCTGTAAAACAATAAATGAATATAATATGAATACAATATTTCTGTACAAATATCTCAAAGTATCAATAACTGATTAAAATAGTCATTACAAATGAATACTCAACTGTCAGGTAATACATGAACCTTATATAAGAAGATAAACTTCAATACATGGCATGACGCAGCATATAATAACAAGGCACGTGTTAACTCAACATGATCATACTGATGCGGCTAACAAGATTAGCGTCTATCCGCGATCCTGCCGCGATCAACATTTGCATATCTCAAACATTCGCCAAACATCTGACATTTACAATAACAACTACAGAGTGTTGACTAAATAATATTCACATGATTACTCACATTTTGCATGAACGCACAACACTGAACAATATCGGGAAGAGCGCGGCTGGAGCTGGCTCTCTCATCAGTCTGTAGGAAGTAGCAACTCTCATATCAGTCCGTCAGAAACCGCTGTGTATTTTCCGTTCCGGGATGGGCTTTCTGACACCGTTATTCCCATTAATGGCAAACGTTTGGCACCCTGTGCTGCCATGCATTGCACCTTTTTTTTACGTGTTTTTTTTTTACAGTGTGGGTAAGTTGGGCTGCACACAAATATCAGCACACCAGAATCTGAACTACAGATGGATGTTGCACTGTGTTTAAACTGGATGCGTCCATTATCGAGTCATGCCGCAACAGCTGTTTACACTAGACATGACAGGCCATTGCAAGTCCATTTGTCCTTCATAACAGAAGTGACGTTTTGTTGTGTTGTGTCATGCCGCATCCAGTGTAGAATCACTATCACTGATTATAATGGTTTCTATTCTCTTTGTCCGGTCTTGACACAGTGTTACAAAATAGCAGTGCCCGGCCACATGTTCTCAGTGTTCCACCTTTGAATCCTAGACCTCAAGCTTAACCTGACACATTCCTGTGCCATGAACAAGGTTCTGGATGCAACAGTTCATCTGGTACAGTGGAATCACGGTTTTAGATAGTTGGAAATTGAAATCCATGGCTTAGTGTAGATGTCAAAACCATAATGACATATTAGCTAACAATTAGCCTCAACAAGTAAAGTCATAACATAATGATACATTTGCAAATCATTAGCTAATTGTTAATTAAAGCAGACAACTGGAAGTTGAAGTACATGGCTTCAAACCATTGTGGCAATTAACACATTAACTTACACTATTAGTTAATAAAGTATGTTATTAAGGAATTGATACATTATGACACATTTAATTAACAACAACCATGGGCGAGGCTAGCCCCTTTTTAGGGGTGCTTCAGCACCCCTAAAAAGGAGCTCAGCATGTTGTTATTCTAAAATTTGTTCCGATTCCGAAACCATATCGGTGAGTACTGGAGTCAGTATCCTGAATCACCATGGTACACCTATAATAAGTGTTTATTTTAGGACTATTTTAGTCCAGCGTGTCGCCACCGCTGTGGAGTACCACAGGACCTGGGTGACTCGTCCATAGTCATAAAAGGAGAGAAGTAGCGCCGGTTACAATGTTTTTCCGCAAGACGCGTGCAGTTCTGTTTATCAACTGCTAGAGCGTGAAACAAAAACAGCAGCGCGACAAATAAACTGCGTACCTGTGTAGTGCGTACGTGTGTCTCTGTTGTTGAAGTTTATCGTTAATTTGATACTCATTTTAACAATCGGGAGTCATGTAAACATGATGTCACGTGCGTCTTTTCTGGTCAGTCGTCATGGAAACATGAAGCCCTGGCGTTTGGACCAGAGTGAAAACAAACGACATATCACTGTATACCACCAGTAGGCTATGTGTGAAAACACTCACTGTGGCTTTTTAAATGTTATTCATTCCTAGATTTATATCTGTTATTTTTCAGTTGTGGCTGACTATCAAACTAGACAATAAAAGAAAGTTTAATGTTTTTCTTTTGCTGTATGCAACCAGATATGTTAGAGATGGCCATTTGTAAATGATTTACAGAAGATGAATTACATTTTGTTGTCCAAGTACCTGTTACTTTGTTCAGTGAAAATAAAGTTGAATCTAATCTAACCAATCTGATGACTGCTGATACAAAAGGAGGCACATGGAGTTAATGGTCAGGAAAACCAGCTGAGTGAAGAGGGTTTTGTGTTTGTTACAGGGGGCTGTCTGTGTGAACTCTCACAATTAAGCTGGTGTTCTGAAAAGGTCTCAAAAAAAAAGAAAAGAAAAAAATCTGGATTTTGGAGTTAGTTGAATCAATGTTAAAATTATAAAGTTATTTTTCAATAGACATATTTTTTGTTTTTGTGTGAAAAGAGGGTGGTTGGTGGCAGTGGGGCTCATTGGGTGCTCAGCACCCCTAAAGCTCTGACCCTAGAATCGCCCATGATAACAACTCATATATTACTTAATCTATTAATCATATAGAAACTTTATTAGTTGCTGATGCAGTAATCATTAATTAATGGTTTAGTTCTTCATGAGTCATACATTAAAACATGATTATCTGTGCATTTAGTTAAGCATGAACTAATGCATATTAGTGCAACCGTATTGTAAAGTGTTACCAAATGCACTTAGGGTATATGATAAATAATTAGCCAAGACACACGGCTGTAATAGGCATTTTGGTTGACTACCTACTGTATGATTCACTCTGTGCTCTCGTGTCTCTGGACCAGAGCAGACTGTGTGCGCGGTACGTGTGGCACTAACATGAAACCAGACTTTATTCGCCTCAATGGAAAGCATTTCACTGTCTTAATCGTTCCCTATCCCCTTGTGCCATTCATAATGTAGAAAATAGTAAATGTGTGAACAAGTGACCGATTTCAGCCGCAGCTTCAGCTTATATCGCCGGAGAACGGCAAGAGGCCCGTGAAGCTGGGGGTGATACCGGACTTGCACGCTGTCGGAGCGCCTAAAGAGAGGCACAGTCGTGGGATTGCGCCGACGAACATGGACGGGTTGGTGGTGGAGGTGCGCGGCTCCAACGGGGCCTTCTACAAGGTAACCTTATTTTAAACAACAATATGAAACCATAAACATCAAGTGTACGCATTCACAAACGAGTCTAGACAGCTCAGGTGTGATGCAATGACGTGCATCACTTTCAAAGAGACCCTAGATGTAAGTGCTCCCTGCTGTTTTGGACCAATGGCAGTGTCTCAACCTAATGAGCTGCCCTCTACCTATATAGTATGGGCATCACAGGTGCTTTCATGAGAGGATGGGTGTCTCACTTTGTTTTGAGACATGTGATGAGACACTCCATCAGTGCTTAAAAAATGATTCTGGGTTTTAGTCAGGTGGACAAATAAAATCATGTCCTGTCAACTTGCAGTGTCTCACAACACAATAGGATGAGTTATATCAACCTCAACTTGAAGGGAAATTGAAAACTTTAAATAACCTGTTCATATAACAACAAAACATAAGTTCTGTCAAGTTTCTTTCAAATGCGCATGTGCCAGAAACTCTACGTCATGATGACGTACTATTTTACCGAATTTGAGAAAGACGCGCCATCCGCCATTTTCTGCACGAGAAGCTGCTGCTGATCATGCAAGAAAAGATGAAGAAAGACCCCGCGTTTGAACGACTACCGAATACAGATGGGCTGTATGGACCGCAAATTATGAAATGAGTAAGTATACCTTGATTTGTGCTTTCTTTAGTGTTAATTTGGGCATGTTTCGTTAGCGCTCACTGTCCGCGTTTTGATTTCAGGCAATCATATTTTGCGAACTAAGTAAAACTTGATCAATAATCAATAGCCACACGCACTGCCAGGCAAATTTATGCTCGCTAGACATCGAGCTGCTGTCGAGACGTGAGCAGAAAGAGATGTCGTCTTTGACTACTGTAAGTTAATGTTAATAATAAATAACGTTACAGAAAACAATGTACATATAACGTTGTGTCTTTTAAGCGTGTTGTTTGTTGTTATATTATAAAAATTCTTGATTGATTTATGTTTCTTAAACGCTCAGTAGTTGTTCTTTCCATGATTGTTTTTGAGCACGTGCACACTTCTGTATTGCTAACGTTTCCTTGCGCGCTGATCTTGTATTAATGTAATGTCAGAATATCTACAGTGTTGCTCAGTTTTATATTGCAACATCATCACTATGATATTCAATTTATCACCCAGCCATAGAAATAAAAAGTGTTGATATTGCCTCGTTATATTTGGGAAGTAAGATGTTCAGTGAATATTAATATTTGTATAAATGTGTATGTGTACTTGGCTTAAGTTTGACTTTTTTTGTTTTATATTTGCAGGATCAGTACAGTGGAAGCACAACTCCATATCGATGAGGTGGTGTTGCACAATTTGTAGACCCCCAAAAACCTTCTTGCTTTACTAAGGTACTTTTGTTGAAATACACGATTTTCTAGGTGTTCACATTAAAGGGTTAGTTCACCCAAAAATGAAAATTCAGTCATTAATTACTCACCCTCATGTCGTTCCACACCTGTAAAACCTTCGTTCATCTTCTGAACACAAATTAAGATATTTTTGATGAAATCCAAGGGTATCTGAACCACACATAGGCAGCAGCATCATTGCACCTTTTAAACATTCTGAAAGTTAGTTAAAAAGATGGTTAAAATAGTTCATGTGACTACAGTGGTTCAACCTTAATGTTATTAAGCGACAAGAATACTTTTTGTGGCCAAAAAAATAATAATTATTCAATTTTAACCATTGTCATATGTAGTGAACTCACAGGCTTCCTTGTTTACGTCCGAATGCTGGCTCATTATTGGCCGAATCCTGTGTCAGCTGTGTCGTGCTGCTCACGTGTTCACCTTTGGCCAATACTGAGTTGGCATTCGTTTGTAAACAAGGAAGATTGCACTGAGTTCACTATGTATGACAACGGTTCAAATTGTTAATTTGTCAAATTGAATAAAGTTTTTTGTTGTTGTTTTTTTGCACACAAAAAGTATTCTCGTCGCTTCACAACATTAAGGTTGAACCACTGTAGTCACATGTGGTTATTTTAACAATGTTTTCAACTACCTTTCTGGACTTCAAAAGGTGCAATGACGTTGCTGCCTGTGTGTGGATTAGATACCCTTGGATTTCATCAAAAATATCTTTGTATTCAGAAGTTGAACAAGGTCTTATGGGTATGGAACGACATAAGGGTGAGTAAATGATGAACTAACCAGATATAGTAATCAATCAGTGTAATCACATCTTTTTTTTTACTCTTTCCCCAGTTGACGAGAAACCTTGTAATTTTTCTATTCCTATAACAAAATGCTGTTTCGTGTGATCATCTCCCCACAGAACATTTAAAAAGTTCGACTTGATCCTGTTCCAGATTCTGTTGATGGCCTCAAACTTGAACCTAAAAGCTGGCTCCAGCTGAAAGACACTTTTGACCTTCAGTAAGAAGATGAAGACTTCCATGATTTCTGTAACCTTACATGTGTAGCTGATCTGTCCAAAGACAAGGTGACACTGAAAGTCCTTTTCACCCCCTTTCCAGATACATTGTCAGACTCCAGTTTAGACACTGCAATTTTAAGTGAATCATGATCTCCATCAACTTCTTTACCCAGCATCCATTCAGAGCCATCTGTTGCCCGTTCGCAGCCATGGCCATGAAAGGTTGTGCTGTTCTATTAGAATATATGGTCAAACTTAATGTCCTAAGATTATATGACCAGTTCTGTCATGTTGAGTGAAATGAAAATGTTTTAACTTCCTGCATGATGTTTTAATTTAGTACTGTTGAAGACTGTCACCCTGGCATCTTTGTTAAATTTGTAAATGTATTTATGTTTTTATAGATCCAGCAAATAATTCACCAGGCTTGTGTCAAAGGACCTGAGCAAGTCCTTTTTTGAAGGCCTAGACAGTCATCTCTCAAAGCTGATGCAGTTGTTCAGGTCAAAGCCTTATGGACATTCCAGAAATGACTTCAATACTGGAGAGCCTTAATAAGGATGTGAGTCAATTTATTTTAATGCAGTCTTTCTCTCCCCAAAATGACAATTCTGTGATCATTTACTCACTTTCATGTTTGTCCAAACCTCTGACCTTTTTTCTTCTATGGATCATAAAACTAGTGATAGTTATCTTCAAAAAAAAAATTAAAATAGGCAACATGACTCGGCCACTACTTTCACTGCATTTTTATAGTGTTGACTTGTACTTTATAGAGCTTAGCCTAGCCACTGTTCATTTTCATTGTATGGAATGAAGATATTAATATTTTTGCATGTGTTTAGAGTGGCATGTTGGTGAGTAAATGACAATTATCATCTTTGCTAACCTATCCTTTTAATTCCTTTAAAGTGTTGTTACAACCCCAATGAATTTGAGGCAGGGGTGCTTAATCCTGCTCCTGGGGAGACAAGATCCTGCAGAATTTAGCTTCAACCCCAGTTAAACACACCTACACCAGCTAATCAAGGTGTTCAGGATCACTACAAACTTCCAGGCAGGTGTGTTGAACCAGGTTGGAGTTAAACTCTGCAATATATTATTGGCCCTCCAAGAGCAGGATAGACAACCCCTGATTTAAGTGGCATGAGCATGTTACGTACACTATTAAATCTTATTTTGGTGCTGAACAAAAAGGTAACAAACGACTGTTTTTGCACCACATTACTGGTGATTAATTTTCAACTAAATTATAAAAGTGTAAATGTGCAAATTTGAAGTAAATGTTTTTGTGGTTTTTATTTTTTCTAAAAAGCATCAAGACAGGGAGGGGGAGGAAAGGATAAACATAAAGAAAAACAAAGGATTGAATGAATAAAGCTGGTACTTTAACCATCCTATATTTTACAGACAACAAACTAAAGGATGAGGACAACAGCATTGCTGAGCCTGCCGTGGTACATGCGAAAGACTCCTTTAAAATTCATGAAGATATTCAAGGTAAGCTGAAAAATGTTAGGAAAAACATTGGGTCTCTTAAAGGGTTAGTTCACCTAAAAATGTAAATTGTCATTAATTACTCACCCTCATGTTGTTCCACACTCGTAAGACCTTCATTTATCTTCAGAACACAAATTAAGATATTTTTGATCAAATCCGATGGCTCAGTGAGGCCTCCATTGACAGCAAGATAATTAACACTTTCAAATGACTACTAAAGACATATTTAAAACAGTTCATGTGACTACAGTGGTTCAACCTTAATGTTATGCAGCGACGAGGATACTTTTTGTGAGCCAAAAAACAAAATAACAACTTTATTCAACAATATCTAGTGATGGGCGATTTCAAAACACTGCTTCATGAAGCTTCGAAGCTTTACGAATCTTTTGTTTTGAATCAGTGGTTCAGAGCGTGTATCAAACTGCCAAAGTCACATGATTTCAGTTAACGAGGCTTTATTACGTTGTTTCGAAACGTTTAAAAATGTAAATGGTTCACGTGACTTTGACAGTTTTATACATGTTTTGAACCACTGAATTGAAACAAAAGATTTGTAAAGCTTCAAAGCTTCATTAAGCAGTGTTTTGAAATCGCCCATCACTAGATATTGTTGAATAAAGTCGTTATTTAGTTTTTTTGGCACACAAAAAATATTCTCGTCGCACCACTGTAATCACATGAACTGTTTTAAATATGTCTTTAGTAGCTTTCTGGGCATTGAAAGTGTTAATTATCTTACTGTCAATGCAGGCCTCACTGAGCCATCGGATTTTATCAAAAAGATCTTAGTTTGTGTTCTGAAGCTGAACGAAGGTGTCTTAGAGGTGTGGAACGAAATGAGGGTGAGTAATTAATGACAATTTGAATTTTTGGGTGAACTAACCCTTTAATTTGCAGGGGTCTGGGGATTATATTTGTGTATTTGCATTTAAGTAATAGTACCTTGTTTTGTTTACATTCTATAAAGCCCAGTGAGCGTGAAGAGGATTTGATCAAGGGTGTGGTGATTGGAATCCTAGTGGTTGTGGGAAATGTGATGGAACCTCTCCCAGCGTTCTACAATGACATTGCCCTGGTGATTGAGGAAAAAGTGGTAATGCATCACCTTAGTGATATATCTAATGCTTTTCTGAACCTGATGGGCCTGGACTATCCAAACCTTGACTACCCAAAGGAATTAAAATTCACTTTTGAAGTGATACAGCACCCGTTTATAGGAGTGGGATCGAACTTTTGCACTGCAAGAGTTCACTCTTTGAAGAGCAGGTTGCTGCGATAAGACAGAAAACGAACAATCTATTTTCCTCCTTGCTACTGTTTAAAGGGATAGTTCACCCAAAAATGAAAATGAGATGTTTATCTGATTACCCCCAGGGCATCCAAGATGTAGGTGACTTTGTTTCTTCAGTAGAACACAAATGATGATTTTTAACTCTAACCGTTGCAATCTGTTAGTCGTATAATGCTAGTGAATGGTAACACAATCTAAAATAGTAAAAAACATGCACAGACAAATCCAAATGAAACCCTGCGGCTCGTGACGACACATTGATGTCCTAAGACACTAAACGATCGGTTTGTGTGAGAAACTGAACAGAATTTATATCATTTTTTTACCTCTAAAACACCACTATGTCCAACTGCGTTCAGAATCCGGTTAGTGAGGTCTGAACGCGCTCTGACAATGGAAGTGATGTCTCGTACTCATTGAAGCAAAGTGTGAGAGGTCACTTCCGTCATCAGAACACATTTTTTGACCTCACCAAACGGATGCGCAGGGCAGTTAGACATAGTGGTGTTTTAGTGGTAAAAAATTATATAAATACTGTTCGGTTTCTCGCACAAACTGATCGTTTCGTGTCTTAGGACATCAATGTGTCGTCACGAGCCGCAGGGTTTCATTTGGATTTGTCTGTGCATGTTTTTTTGACTCTTATAGATTGTGTTCCCATTGACACGCATTATACGACTAACGGATGGCAACGGTTGGAGTTAAAAATCATCATTTGTGTTCTACTGAAGAAACAAAGTCACCTACATCTTGGATGCCCTGGGGGTAAGCAGATAAACATCACATTTTCATTTTTGGGTGAACTATCCCTTTAATTGTTGTACTGTTTTAAAGTTTAAGAACATTGTTGTTTTAGATCTCATTGTTTTACATTCTTGGAATTTTTTCAAATTGACTCTCTTCTTGTTACCTTGTGCTGCTTACTCTTTCCTTCTCATGTTTCTACGATTGGGAATTAAAGACATGGTTTTTGAATGGTTTAATGTGAAGTTTAACTCAGCTTGTTGTGAATTCTTCATGTACACTTTTACCTGCAATGAAAATATCTGATAATGACAAGGAAAGTTATTTGTACTATTTTGGCTTAAAGATGGGTCTGATAGAGAAGTTTGCACGTGTTTGTGTGAGCTGTGTATATGTGAGGGTTTTTCTTGTGAAGCGTTTTTATATTTTTGCAAGACAACTCTGTGTCTGTGTTTTTGGATGCATCGTATCTGTTAAATAAAATAAATGTTAAGAGTTTCAATTTTGCATTTGTGTTGATTTCATAAATGTGGATCCAGATAGATATCCAGAACTTCTTGACAAACCAATGAAGTCCAGTAAACTCAAATAGTTAAGTTATAATATTGAGGAAAAATTACTATTTTATGTCAGTTAGACTTGGTTCATGGTTGGGAAAACATGAGAAATTAAGTTCAACCAATGTGTTTTTCAGTTGACTTAACTAAAAATTCTAAATGCTCATTAATTGATATAGTATGTTGGCTCAATTTACTGCAAGTTATTTCAACAACTACATATAAGTTGAGTGAACTTAACACCTAATGTTGGCTAAACTTAACTCCTAATGTTGGCTAAACTTAACTAAGTCAATGCAACAAGATGACTTGACTAAGTCAAGTTGTGTCAACAAATCATTTTTTACAGTGAAGAGATTGTTAGCCCAAAAATGAAATCTGTCATCATTTATCATCCTCATGTTTGTACCAAACCCTTTCTTTCTTCTGTGGGCCCCAAAAGATGTTTAGGGACTTATTTCACTTTCACTGCATCTTTTTTCCAGACAACAAAAAAGTAAATGGTGTCTGACGGCATCATTCTTCCAAATTGGAGAACAAATTTTCATTAAGGATGAACTATTTAAGACTACGGCAGTGTGGTTGATTTTTATACATATCAAAGTGTCAGCCTTAAAAAAATTTTATGTTCAGTTTGGGAAACTGGAGCCACTGGTTGTTATTCACAAGCCTGTCCCCTTTTTTTGGTCAGCATGAGTTCAGGTTAGACTGTTCAGTGTTCACAATGTAGAAAATAGTAAATGTGTGAACAAGTGACCGATTTCAGCCACAGCTTCAGCGTCTATTTAAAATGTAGGAGGCAGGATGCTTTTGATTCTAGAGAGCATGTGATTTGACAGAATATCTGATGAGAAGCTGAAATCTGCCGTGAGATCATGAAAATTTTGAGACTGTAAATTTTGAATGCTTATATCTCCTAAATACGGATTTTGTCATTGTTTTGGAACACACCAACTTATTCATAACCTTAAGACTAACGTATTTCCTTTTGTAACATTATAAATGTCTTTACTGTCACTGTTGATCAATTTAATGCATCCTTGCTGAATAAGAGTATTTTTATTTTTTATTATTTTTATTATTTAAATCTTACCCTAAACTTTTGAATGGTAATATATCATGGTTTCCACATAAAATATAAATCACCAAAAACTGTTTTCAGCATTGATAATAAAAATAATTGTTTCTTGAGCAGCAAATCAGCATTAGAATGATTTCTAAAGGATCATGAGACACTGAAGACATTTCTCTAATGGAACAGTAACTTCCCAATTCACTTTATATCCCTTTACTTCACAAATGCAGTGGCTTGGATCTGTTCAAACATCCTCTGATATTTGACACATGTCCTCCAACATCTGCTGTCTTCAGCTGTCATTTCTTCAACCCCCTCCTGAGTTCCTCACCCTCTCATTTGGTCAAACTGTTTGATGTGTCATGACTCATTCCTCACCCATTAATAAGTAGCATCAAGTTGACCAACATCCTGGAAGTTCTGGAACAGTTCACACCTTCCATGTTTGTTGTCAAGTATCCCAGCATCCTGTTGACAATATTATGTATTTTTTAGGCAACCTTAATGGTACTTTTGTTTCCTTTTGTATCAGACATCAGTCTAGTGCATATGCCATAACATGTGCAAGTGCAACAGTCATGAAGCTGTGAGATTTCACTATCCAACATCTGTTACAAAAAGTAGCCTATTGTAAGAATATAGTTTAGTGGTTATGCATGGCATTTGATTACTTATTCTATGGTATTTTAATGTTGTCAGAAAGTATTTCAAACAGAGACATTTAAGGATTATAAAAAGCAGCAGTTTCAAGTCTACATTTTAGATGAGTCCTGATTTAAAAAAGAAATACACTGGATATTTTAAATGTTTGACATACAAAATCAATCAGCTGTGCCTAAAGTACCAAGTAAATTCAAAAGTGTGTTTTGAATTTAGTATATTTTATGATTATTTATCATGAAGATCCATAGGGTGTTTGATGTTATGAAAGGCCCCAAAGCATCTGGCATTGCCTCATGTTTAACAAACATTATGATATTTTCCCTAAGGTATATCAGAATACATAAAGAAAGAGCTTTTTGGAAACTGTGTTAACATGACATGTAGCCTTCATATGATAATTTTTGTGAATCAGTAGGTCTAGTCAAAAACCAGAGCCACCCAAATATAGCAACTACACAACTGGCGCTAATAGGACAAATCCGGCGAATCTGAAGCCGCAAGCACCGAGTCCGCGTCGACCGGCCCTCGACAGTTCCGCCAATCATGGCGCGCAGCTGTGGGTGAGTGGCAGCACAGTAGACCAATTCCAACCACAAACGCTACGATGGGCGGGGCGTAGAGTGGAGAGGGGTGGGGATTTCGGGGTCATTCACAGTCTTGCTGCTCCACTCTGACGGCGTGTGTTGGAGGGGAAGGGTGTAGCAGCACAGAACTACAGTCCTATTAAAGAACAAACGTCCTAATCAAGATCGTTTTCAGATATAGTAGAGACGATTCGCACGAAAATCACCCCGACATATACAGGAACCGTGAGTTCAAGTGCCATAAGGTGTCGGTGACTGTTGATTTGCGGCTGCGTTAGCTGTTGTGCTAACACCTCGTTTACATCCACCGTCATCAGACAGCATCAGTCCAGCACCAGACCCGCTAATTGCTGCACTCCTGCGAGCTTCCCTCACGCTTTAGGCAGCCGTTATTGAGTTGATTTGCCCCCACTGGAAAGGTTGTCGGAGTTGAACCCCCTCCCTGTGGATTCTGTCCTCCCCCGTCACCTTTTCCCCCCTCTTTCACCCGAAACACTGGACACACACAAGCGGCCGGAGAACGGCGAGAGGCCCGTGAAGCTGGGGGTGATACCGGACTCGCACGCTGTCGGAGCGCCTAAAGAGAGGCACAGTCGTGGGGACGCGCCGGCGAACATGGACGGGTTGGCGGTGGAGGTGCGCGGCTCCAACGGGGCCTTCTACAAGGTAACCTTATTTTAAACAACAATATGAAACCATAAACATCAAGTGTACGCATTCACGAACGAGTCTAGACAGCTCAGGTGTGATGCAATGACGTGCATCACTTTCAAAGAGACCCTAGATGTAAGTACTCCCTGCTGTTTTGGACCTGCTCGCTAGTCATCGGCCTGTTTGGATAGATTATTTATTTTATTTCTTAGCTGGTAAACAGGAGAACTACTGAGTCCTGTTAGCAGGTTAGCTAATGAGTCTGTTGACAAGAAACCAATGGCAGTGTCTCAACCTAATGAGCTGCCCCCTACCTATATAGTATTTATGGGCATCACAGGCGCTTTCATGAGAGGATGGGTGTCTCACTTTGTTTTGAGACACGTGATGGGACACTCCATCAGTGCTTGAAGAGATTGTTAGCCCAAAAATGAAATCTGTCATCATTTATCATCCTCATATTTGTACCAAACCCTTTCTTTCTTCTGTGGGCCCCAAAAGATGTTAGGGACTTATTTCACTTTCACTGCATCTTTTTTCCAGACAACAAAAAAGTAAATGGTGTCTGACGGCATCATTCTTCCAAATTGAAGAACAAATTTTCATTAAGGATGAACTATTTAAGACTAAGGCAGTGTGGTTGATTTTTATACATATCAAAGTGTTAGCCTTAAATTGTTTTATGTTCATTTTGGGAAACTGGAGCCGCTGGTTGTTATTCACAAGCCTGTCCCCTTTTTTTGTTCAGCATGAGTTCAGGTTAGACTGTGGGGAAACCACTCAGTTCAGTTTTTGTTGCTTTAACCAAATGAGCTGTTTGGACCAAAGAACCGTTCCAGTACTGCTGTTGCCTATGATGGTGAATTTGTTCAGGTTGAGATCAGGTTCCTTTGATCAATCGCAAGGTATTTAGGTGTTTTGACCATCCAGTTTTATCAAACTGCAGCTGTGAAGTGATGCAAATGTGTGCCATGAAGAGTCACATATGTTTAACTGATTTCATCCATCTCTGTGGAAGTGTGAACAGAGAATTCAACAAAGCCAACCCTGACAGAACAGACCATATGAAACTTTTTTTATTTTTATTGATGGGCATATTATTCCATCGGTGATTTCATTCCTTTGGATATTATTCCATTGTGATTTATTAGTTAAGGATATACTATTTTGTAGTAAGATGACAGTGACGGCTGTTTCAAGCTGTAAAACTCTGAGGGGCCAAAGCAGGTGGAAGAGGAACAGGTGATCTGACACACAACACTCTACAACCCCCCACCAATACTATTACTAACACTCTTATCCTTTGCTCTCTTTACTTTTTCTGTTCCATGACCCATCATGTTGTGATGTTATGTAAAAGATGAATTCTTGCCAATTTAGTCTCACCTCTGTTTTATTTATATGCACATTCTGCATTTTTGCTGTAAGCTCTGTCAACGTGTTCTTCTAATTCTAAATTGACTATTTAACAAGTAATCCCAACAACAAGTTCTAATCTGGGATGATCTGATCAATGTCTTGGTTTTGTAACCAGGTTATGAGTAGAAAAATCTTAAGCATATTTCCAACTCCACCAAGTAGACATTGAAGGGGAATGTCTGCCCCAATATTCAGATTAGTGATCAGTGCAACCGATATGTGCAGAATCTTAAATGATTACTTTTTCTCCTGTCTTGAATGTGTATTTTTAGTTTTATTAATTGTTTTGTTTTGTTTTTTCAAATTAACAGACTTTTTATAAGACCTTTTCATAAATTTGAAATATGAAAGTTATTTCTTCTAGATATGCAGTTTAACTTCAAGGTTTCTTTGAGGTTCCCCAGTGAGGGAATGAATAGAGGATGGACAAGGGTCTCTGTTGTCGATTAGTTATCTGCCACTCATCCTGTTGGGTCCTTGCAGTCTGTAGTATCACATTCCCAGAACTGCCACCTTAACATAAGGGTACATGCCTCTCATGGGCATATGCGGTCAGCAAACATGGGAATATGTAACTTCACAATCTAGTACATTGGAATGGCTTCAACACAGGACAGTCTATATTAAAAGCATGCTCAGATTTTCAGATTTTGCTGACTTGTAAAATAGCAGAATTAAAGACATTAAATAATTATTTTAATAGCTCATAAATAGAGCTGGTTATTGTATATTTATTGACAGACATAGAGAAATAAAAACTTTAGACCTCTCTCTCAGTTGGATAATGTGGATTTGGCAAGAGTGATAGTGCCGATTCATCCATTAGGTGGTTATAGTGTTGTCACTAGGGTTGGGTATCGTTTGAATTTGAACGATTCCGATTCCGATTCCTTGTTTCGATTCCGATTCTTTTAAGAGGCAGGGTCAAAAAAAGTTTAGGATATTTTAAATGAGCTAGCTAACCAACGGTCTTTCTGAAGGAAATAGTCTGACCTTCTCCATCAATTTTAATTCTATGAAATTTTTACTTTTTATGAACTTTACTATGAATTTCTCACAGGGCTGTTTTCAACTACAATTTAAATATCAAATCTATGAACTTGAATATAAATATTATAAATTATGAATATATTTTCACAGGGGTACACTTTCCTCAAGAGAGCTTTATTTTTGAAAACCATGAAAACACATTTACACATGAGTGTATGATGCTGCAGGTACTTGAACATGTTACCCTGCTCCCACTGATGGGCTAACCTGGTGCAGAATAGCAAATAAACAATAAGAAACAACTTGTAAAACCCAGTCCAGATTAGCAGCAGGTACAGTATAAAATCAGAAACAGTTCTTGTTTAGGAAAATGATCATATCTGCCTTCTCAGGCAGGATGCGTGAGCGTTCTGGACAGATAGTATCTCCTGCTGTGCACACATTTATTTCTACTCCATGAACTCACTTCGGTAAAGTTGGTTTTATATTCGCACATTCGGACTTCTGATAAATTCAGACTTTCCAATAAATGTGCAATAAATTAATGTTTGCGAATTTTAAGCAGCGACATGATATTGACAACCAACGATTGTCAACTTACAACATTTTCACAGTCGATCAAAATAGGCAAGTATTGTTTTAATGGCATATTTACTTGTGAATGTCCACTGAATGTCAAATGTAGTGTGATTAACAAAGCTATTGAATACGGATGCCCGAATGTGCGAATATAAAACCAACTTTACCGAAGTCATGAACTCGGAGGTGCTTTATCATGTTCGACGTGCACCCTCCTATGCACGAAACAATCTTGCCGCAAATGTTGCATTTTGGCGAGATTTCGTTCTGTTTAAAAAAAGTGAAGCCACACTTTGGACCGCCGACGCACGCTATCCATGTTCGACTCGCTCGGTTATGCCAACACTTCCGATGGACGCTTCTTCGTTGGTGTTCAGCGGTTTCTTCTTCAAGTCGGCGGACTGTGAATCGAAACTAGGAATCGAAATTTAAACTTTTGAACGATTCCGGGAAAATCGCAAAGCTAGTCCCGGTTCCAATCGATACTCGATACTCGATACCCAAGCCTAGTTGTCACGGTACCAAAATTCCAGTAGTCGGTACCGATACCATGCAAATTTTACAGTTCTCGGTACCAATTTCGGTACCACATCAAAATCTATTGGAACTATTTTACTATTTTATATAGCCTGTTTTAAAAACATTAAATATGATTTGGAGTGTGTGTATGTTTGTGTGTGAATATATAGGCTACCTCAATGAAATAAATTTTGAAACATATATACAGGTCCTTCTCAAACAATTAGCATATTGTGATAAAGTTCATTATTTTCCATAATGTAATGATAAAAATTAAACTTTCATATATTTTAGATTCATTGCACACCAACTGAAATATTTCAGGTCTTTTATTGTTTTAATACTGATGATTTTGGCATACAGCTCATGAAAACCCCAAATTCCTATCTCAAAAAATTTGCATATTTCATCCGACCAATAAAAGAAAAGTGTTTTTAATACAAAAAAAGTCAACCTTCAAATAATTATGTTCAGTTATGCACTCAATACTTGGTCGGGAATCCTTTTGCAGAAATGACTGCTTCAATGCGGCGTGGCATGGAGGCAATCAGCCTGTGGCACTGCTGAGGTGTTATGGAGGCCCAGGATGCTTCGATAGCGGCCTTAAGCTCATCCAGAGTGTTGGGTCTTGTCTCTCAACTTTCTCTTCACAATATCCCACAGATTCTCTATGGGGTTCAGGTCAGGAGAGTTGGCAGGCCAATTGAGCACAGTAATACCATGGTCAGTAAACCATTTACCAGTGGTTTTGGCACTGTGAGCAGGTGCCAGGTCGTGCTGAAAAACGAAATCTTCATCTCCATAAAGCTTTTCAGCAGATGGAAGCATGAAGTGCTCCAAAATCTCCTGATAGCTAGCTGCATTGACCCTGCCCTTGATAAAACACAGTGGACCAACACCAGCAGCTGACATGGCACCCCAGACCATCACTGACTGTGGGAACTTGACACTGGACTTCAGGCATTTTGGCATTTCCTTCACCCCAGTTTTCCTCCAGACTCTGGCACCTTGATTTCCGAATGACTTTGGACCACTGAGCAACAGTCCAGTGCTGCTTCTCTGTAGCCCAGGTCAGGCGCTTCTGCCGCTGTTTCTGGTTCAAAAGTGGCTTGACCTGGGGAATGCGGCACCTGTAGCCCATTTCCTGCACACGCCTGTGCACGGTGGCTCTGGATGTTTCTACTCCAGACTCAGTCCACTGCTTCCGCAGGTCCCCCAAGGTCTGGAATCGGTCCTTCTCCACAATCTTCCTCAGGGTCCGGTCACCTCTTCTCGTTGTGCAGCGTTTTTTGCCACACTTTTTCCTTCCCACAGACTTCCCACTGAGGTGCCTTGATACAGCACTCTGGGAACAGCCTATTCGTTCAGAAATTTCTTTCTGTGTCTTACCCTCTCGCTTGAGGGTGTCAATGATGGCCTTCTGGACAGCAGTCAGGTCGGCAGTCTTACCCATGATTGCGGTTTTGAGTAATGAACCAGGCTGGGAGTTTTTAAAAGCCTCAGGAATCTTTTGCAGGTGTTTAGAGTTAATTAGTTGATTCAGATGATTAGGTTAATAGCTCGTTTAGAGAACCTTTTCATGATATGCTAATTTTTTGATAGGAATTTTGGGTTTTCATGAGCTGTATGCCAAAATCATCAGTATTAAAACAATAAAAGACCTGAAATATTTCAGTTGGTGTGCAATGAATCTAAAATATATGAAAGTTTAATTTTTATCATTACATTATGGAAAATAATGAACTTTATCACAATATGCTAATTTTTTGAGAAGGACCTGTATATAAAAAAAAATTGCTCAAACATCCATTGAAAAAAACAGCATATGCTAGTAAGGTAGGTTTTTGAAGCTGGTATGCTGGTCCTAAACTGGTCCTGCTGGTCCATGCTATTCCTAAGCTGGTCCTGGACCAGCATGGACCATCATAGGACCAGCATAAACCAGCTCAAACCACCATACCAGCTTCAAAACCTACCGTACCAGCATATGCTGTTTTTTTTTCAACAGGGGGCGTGCGTGTTTATTTTAGCTATTCTGTCAGTGAAACACTACAGCCTGTAAAACTATGAAATAAATATCGGTAAATAATGGTAACCTAAATCATAAATAAGTTAAATATTATTTCAAAAATAATTATTTTTTTTATTTCCCCCAAAGATGCGTCATATAGCCAAAGTCCCGTTATTCTATAGTCTTTGATATAGCTTACCGCTCTGCGCTTTGAGAGGGATGTGGAACACTTGTTGTAAAAGGTCTGAAGAGCGAGTTTTATCCTCCACAGTGGGCAAGATATTCAGGCTTTGTTTGATTTAGCGCTGCCAGAGAAATCGAAAGTAAAAACGCACAGCAACGTGTGTGAAACGCGCTATACAAATAAACTTGACGCGCCTTATAAAGTCTAAGTTTATAACTGTGTTAAATAGAAATTGACGAGCAAACAAAAAGGTTTCTGTCCTACTGTGTTTTTTTACGTTACCACAGTAAAAAATGCGAATAGCCTATAATAGTCCTAAATGCGAACGAAAGAAACGTAAGATTTGAGAAAAGATACAGATTCCATGTTCAGTGGAATAACTAATGGAATATTGTTAAATTCTCTGATAATCTACCGGTACTACAGAAATGCGGGTATCGACACATTTTCAAAATTTCAGTACCGACTTGGTACCGAAGTACCGGTACTTTTGACAACACTAGGTGGTTATATGTGAATTCATGTGTCTTGTGACTCTAAATAGGCCTGCATATGCACCTGTGAGTAACAGATTTTGAGGAGAGGACTTTGGTTGCCTACTTCCCAATTATGTGTCGCATTCACAAGCCATCACACGCTATACCCGTGACGTGCTTGTGGCCATGTTTGTGGCAAATATATACATGTTGCTTTAGGAAGTTAATGTGTAAAATCACATGGTTTTGTATCACATCTGTGTCTCACATCTGTATCTGTGTTAGCTCCCCAAACAACAGGTGCTAACTTTGTACCATGGAGAACACTTTTGCTGATCATATTTTCCCTCCTTTTTTTTAGGGTTTCATCAAGGATGTACACGAAGACTCCCTCACAATAGTCTTTGAAAACAAGTAAGTTTGGCAGAGCATTTTGTTCACGCTCTTTCCCAAAACCTATGCTTGTTTCACAAGGTTTTGCTTCACTCTCTGCCACCTACACAACCAACAAAAATATAAGGTTAGCCAAGAAGAGAAGTTTTACCCTGTTTAATTGCAGTGTACTGTAAAAATGACCATGATTTTAACTGTAGAAGATTGCAAAAATGCTACAGTAAAAAAAAAGAAAGTTAATTGGTTAACAAAGTTTCCATACTAATATGGTGAATAGCTGTAATCTAACCGTACATTTAATGCAAGATAAATGTAAAAAAGTTAAATTTATAGTTTTTGGAAGTGAAAAAGAACAAGTCATTGAATAATTTACAGTGAAAAAACTTAAATTGACATTCCCTGTGACACTTCACATTTGATGTATTTTCATTGAAATAACTTTCTTCTTAGTTTTTTTTAATCAGTTATGTACATTCGAGTTTTGTTACATCTAATGTTGTTAAATTAATGTTTATTGCATTTTTTTTTACCATGATGGTGTTTAGTTTTTTGTGTGAATGACATTGTGAAGCTTCTATATACAGGTCCTTCTCAAAAAATTAGCATATTGTGATAAATGTTCATTATTTTCCATAATGTAATGATAAAATTAAACTTTCATATATTTTAGATTCATTGCACACCAACTGAAATATTTCAGGTCTTTTATTGTTTTAATACTGATGATTTTGGCATACAGCTCATGAAAACCCAAAATTCCTATCTCAAAAAATTAGCATATCATGAAAAGGTTCTCTAAACGAGCTATTAACCTAATCATCTGAATCAACTAATTAACTCTAAACACCTGCAAAAGATTCCTGAGGCTTTTAAAAACTCCCAGCCTGGTTCATTACTCAAAACCGCAATCATGGGTAAGACTGCCGACCTGACTGCTGTCCAGAAGGCCATCATTGACACCCTCAAGCGAGAGGGTAAGACACAGAAAGAAATTTCTGAACGAATAGGCTGTTCCCAGAGTGCTGTATCAAGGCACCTCAGTGGGAAGTCTGTGGGAAGGAAAAAGTGTGGCAAAAAACGCTGCACAACGAGAAGAGGTGACCGGACCCTGAGGAAGATTGTGGAGAAGGACCGATTCCAGACCTTGGGGGACCTGCGGAAGCAGTGGACTGAGTCTGGAGTAGAAACATCCAGAGCCACCGTGCACAGGCGTGTGCAGGAAATGGGCTACAGGTGCCGCATTCCCCAGGTCAAGCCACTTTTGAACCAGAAACAGCGGCAGAAGCGCCTGACCTGGGCTACAGAGAAGCAGCACTGGACTGTTGCTCAGTGGTCCAAAGTCATTCGGAAATCAAGGTGCCAGAGTCTGGAGGAAGACTGGGGAGAAGGAAATGCCAAAATGCCTGAAGTCCAGTGTCAAGTTCCCACAGTCAGTGATGGTCTGGGGTGCCATGTCAGCTGCTGGTGTTGGTCCACTGTGTTTTATCAAGGGCAGGGTCAATGCAGCTAGCTATCAGGAGATTTTGGAGCACTTCATGCTTCCATCTGCTGAAAAGCTTTATGGAGATGAAGATTTCGTTTTTCAGCACGACCTGGCACCTGCTCACAGTGCCAAAACCACTGGTAAATGGTTTACTGACCATGGTATTACTGTGCTCAATTGGCCTGCCAACTCTCCTGACCTGAACCCCATAGAGAATCTGTGGGATATTGTGAAGAGAAAGTTGAGAGACGCAAGACCCAACACTCTGGATGAGCTTAAGGCCGCTATCGAAGCATCCTGGGCCTCCATAACACCTCAGCAGTGCCACAGGCTGATTGCCTCCATGCCACGCCGCATTGAAGCAGTCATTTCTGCAAAAGGATTCCCGACCAAGTATTGAGTGCATAACTGAACATAATTATTTGAAGGTTGACTTTTTTTGTATTAAAAACACTTTTCTTTTATTGGTCGGATGAAATATGCTAATTTTTTGAGATAGGAATTTTGGGTTTTCATGAGCTGTATGCCAAAATCATCAGTATTAAAACAATAAAAGACCTGAAATATTTCAGTTGGTGTGCAATGAATCTAAAATATATGAAAGTTTAATTTTATCATTACATTATGGAAAATAATGAACTTTTATCACAATATGCTAATTTTTTGAGAAGGACCTGTATTAGTATTTACCTTCTCAGCTTCTGGATAAGCTGTTTGTGATGAGCTTTGATTCATCATGTGACTTTCTCATCACCACCTGTTTTTGGTGGTTATCAGTGAATTACAAAATTGCAAAACAGATATTTGTACTTTAATAGGTTGGTAAATTAACATTATATCAGTTAATGAAATGCAGTTTTTTACTGTAAATTTAAGTTAAATCTGTAAAACCTAAAATGTTGCTGCGTTATTTTTGGCGGTAAATTTCTGGCAACCACAGCTGCAATTTTTTTTACCATAAATTTAACAGATTTTTTTTATGTATCTCTGGGATCTTTAAAAGGGGTTAAGCAATGGTATTGCAGGATGGCCCATTATCAGTTGTCTTGATATATTTTTATAAAATATATAAATTTTATATATAAACTCTCAATTTCAAATAAATGCTGTTCTTTTTAACTTTATTAAGTAGCACAACTGTTTTCAACATTGATAATATTAAGAAATGTTATTTGAGCAGCAAATCATCATATGGTTTCTGAAAGATCGTGTGACACTGAAGACTGGAGTAATGCTGAAAATCAGCTTTGGGAAAATCAGGAATTATTTACATTTTAAATTAAAATGGAAAATGTTATATTGTAATCAAATTTCACAGTATTGCTGTTTTACTGCGTATTCTTGATCCAATAAATGCAGCCTTGGTGCGCATAAGAGGCTTCTTTCAAAAACATAAAAAAACATTTGTAACTAGAGATCGACCGATATATCGATTTGCCGATATTTTCCCCTATATTTAAGCATTTTAACATAATAGGATATCGGTTTTGTAATATTGTATTTACGATAAACGCCGCCATCTTGTGGGTGTTTTGAGAATTGCGTGCAGGATCGCCATTAAAGGGTTAGTTCACCCAAAAATGAAAATAATGTCATTTATTACTCACCCTCATGCCGTTCCACACCCGTAAGACCTTCGTTAATCTTTGGAACACAAATTAAGATATTTTTGTTGAAATCCGATGGCTCAGTGAGGCCTCCATAGCCAGCAATGACATTTCCTCTCTCAAGATCCATTAATGTACTAAAAACATATTAAAATCAGTTCATGTGAGAACAGTGGTTCAATATTAATAATATAAAGCGACGAGAATATTTTTGGTGCGCCAAAATAACGACTTATATAGTGATGGCTGATTTCAAAACACTGCTTCAGGAAGCTTCGGAGCGTTATGAATCAGCGTATCGAATCATGATTCGGATTTCGTGTCAAACCCCCAAACTGCTGAAATCACGTGACTTTGGTGCTCCGAACCGCTGATTCGAAACGCTGATTCAACACGCTGATTCATAATGCTCCGAAGCTTCCTGAAGCAGTGTTTTAAAATCGGCCATCACTATATAAGTCGTTATTTAGTTTTTTTGGCGCACCAAAAATATTCTCGTCGCTTTATAATACTAATATTGAACCTCTATACTCACATGAACTGATTTAAATGTTTTTAGTACCTTTATGGATCTTGAGAGAGGAAATGTCATTGCTGGCTATGCAGGCCTCACTGAGCCATCGGATTTCAACAAAAATATCTTAATTTGCATTCTGAAGATGAACGAAGGTCTTACGGGTGTGGAACTGCAAGAGGGTGAGTAATAAATGACAATTTTCATTTTTGGGTGAACTAACCCTTTAAAGCGCATCTGAGGGCAGACTAGACAACAGCGTGTACAGGTAAAGTATACCTGCTTTGCTGTAATAAGTAAATTTTATTTAACATAACAGCCATTAATGCACAAATTAGATGTTACATAGATGCCTGAAATGTAGCTAGTTTATGCAGCTTATCTCTAAGAATTAGAGACGAGCTCATGAAGTCACGTATGATAATCCGTCAAGTCCTGTCCCAATAAATATGTAACTTTGCATGAATTAAATAATACAGCCATGAATGAGCACATGTTGGAAATAAAGCGCTGAATTTAATTCTCTCTCTGTTGTCTATGCTCATCATTAGTCTCGTGAAATCGTCTGCATTTTGCTGTTCACTCAGCGGGTTGATGCTCAGGAAACGGGTTGATGCTCGGCCACCGCATGTAACTTCACTTTTTTAAAACACCGTAATTATATAAACATTTACTATATAACTATTAATTCGCTAATAAACATCCAAGTAAACAACTCTATGGAAATTAATTATTTATTATCTCCACGAGCGATCGCAGTTTGAGTATAGTTCTGTGTAAATGCATAGATAAACAACGCTTTGTCAGCAGATATTTCATAATCTAGAACGACAAAAACATTATTAATAATTCTGATATAACATACCAGTCTCAACTGCAATAAAATACAATTCTCAAAAATGCAATAAAATACGATGTTTTGTTTGTTATATTCCAATATTCCAGAGAATATTATTCAGTTATTTAACATTATCCAGCGAATTATTCTTCACTCTTTAGCCTATTAAACAGCTTATAAATCTACTAAAACTGTAGTTTAAAAAGTTGATATGACTCCTGTCTTTAATTTATTCTCTCCATTTGAAAACATTAGACATTCTACATTTATTTTGCTTATTGTTAACATTAGTGTTGCTGCTGATGCTTTTTATAAATAAAATTATTTTTGTAATATGAAGATTAAAATTAACATGAAAGACTACTCATTTTCAACACTTTTTTTTTAAGATGACTGAAAGATTACACTGTTAGAATTACTTTTATGTGCTTAATTTTTTTACCTGTTTTTTGTTGTTGTTTTTTGTTTTTTTTACCTCACCGAAGATTTNAAAAAAAAAAAAAAAATGTTTAATAACAGTGCACTTTTGAATTTTTTTGCACTTTCAGACCCCTCTAATTATTGGTGTATAAATAAGATTTGTTTTGTTTTCTATGCAAGGAGGGAGTGATTGTTATAAATAAAATGGTTTGTTCAGTTCAGTGGTGTTGTAATTGTGTCAAAAACAGACGTATTACAGTAAATAAATATCGGTTCTGCATATCGGTTATCGGGCACATAAACACATAAATTATCGGTATCGGTTCTAAAAAATCAATATCGGTCGATCACTATCAGTGACCCTAGGCCTGGGCGATATGGCCAAAAAAACTTATCACAATATAATTTTTTCATATCAGCAATATCGATAATGGTCACGTTAAATGTCAAATCTTTATTTCTTTTAAGTTTAAAGGCAGACTTTTGCTCCTGAGAGAAAGTTGAAGAAACCAGACCGTTAATTATAGTTAATTAATCTGAGGTAGAACATTCAAAACATTTTTGAATTCCTTAACAAAATAATTTTTTTAATAGAAACATTTATTTCTTAGTTTCTGCATGTTCTAACCGATGATATTTTTTTAAAATCATCACAGGTTTGTGTTGCCTGACTTTGATGGCACGTATCTTTGGCATACTTTGCTGTGCAGGCTGCAATATTAATAATATTACATGTTTTTGTCTCTTAGAAATGCACATTTGACAGTAGCTTGATTTGACAGTAGCGGTAGCTTGAATTGTTTTAAACGCAAAGGGTGTCCGACTCATTATTGGCCAGCTCCTGCATCAGCATCAAATGCATGCATCATGCTGCTCATGTGTACAGTGTCGGCCAATACTGAGTCAGCGTTCTGACGTAGAACCAGGAAGTGTCGCACTGTTACTATGTCAACAGCGTAGGAGACTGACAGGGAAGAGAAGAAATTGTTGAATAAATTTGTTATTTTTGTTTTGTTTTTTTGCACACAAAAAGTATTCTCGTCGCTTCATAACATTAAGGTTGAACCACTGTAATCACATGGACTATTCTGGGCCTTGAAAGGTGCAATGACGTTGCTGTGATTCAGAAACCTTTCGGATTTCATCAAAAATATCTTATTTGTGTTCCGAAGATGAACGAAGGTCTTACGGGTTTAGAACAACATGAGGGTGAGTACTTAATGATAGAAATTAAATTTTTGGGTAAACTAACCCTTTAAGCACTTCTCACTGGATCACACAGTGCCGTTTAATAGTCACGTGATCAAGACCGTTCAGCAAAACGCATCTGGAGCCCTGTACTGCCATTTGAGCCGAGCTGATAAATGGTCCATGTGGCAGCGTTATCTCTTTCGTTCTGCTTTTTCAGCATAAACATTATATTGAACATTTATCAAACTTTTATCTTTTTATCGAGAAATTATATTGCAATTGTTTTATCGCCCAGCCCTAACCGACTCCAAACTTTTGAATGGTAGTGTGTACATCTTTATAAAAAATAAACATGGTTGTATACAATATTTTATTTAATTCATGCTAGTATTAGCATGTACAAGTAGATCAATCTATATGTAATTTATTTAAATAAAAGTAAGATGGGGATGTCTGCATCAGCTTGCTTTTTTTTTTTTTTTTTTTTTTTTTNTTAACTGACGGATCACTTCCACTTTTCCTTTAGCCATGTGCTTCAGCCCGTCTCTCTCATCAGCACCTGTGCTAATTCTCTCGGGCAACTGTCAGACAGCTCTTTATAGTTCTCCTTTTTCCCCCCTCCATGTCACCCTACTCCCATCTCTATCTGTTTTCTTTTTTCTTCTCTCACTCCCCGTTTTGGGCTGACTGAGATCCATAAATAGCTCAGTGAGGTTTGCAGGCAGGGGAGTGTGGGACAGTAGCCCTGCCATTCTTGGGATGGTTCTGCTGACCCATGGACAACCAGGAACACTATCATCTCTCTGATACCATGTGCTTTTGGATTTTGTTAGATTTGTGTATAATAGTGAATTTGTCGAACCTTTGTTTAGTTGATAAGGTCAAACAGATTGAGACAGTGTAAGGAATTTCAATAAAAGTGAGGTTTTTCACTAACTGAGAAACTGCTAGTTTTTTTTTTTTTTACTTTTGTGTTCATTTAAGTGTGACTTATTCAAAGTTGTGAGTTTTACATTTGTTTCTGAGAGCATATGTTTAGCGCATTTCAGTAGAGCCACAATGAACCCTTATATCTCAGTGTTGACAAACACAAATACTCCTCCACCAGCGTGATACTACTTTAAAATGGACATCTTCCAGAGTATACATATGCCATTAAACTGCGCTGTTTTTCTCTGCATTGGGTTTTGTTAGGCCAGTCTGCAGGGTTTTTGGATCTTCAAAGAAGTGAAACTTGACTGACAGCTCTGTGTGTCTGTGTGTATGGCTTCTTTTCCACAAGTTGGCAACCGGAGAGACAGCTGCCATTCAGTGACGTGAGGTTGCCGCCCCCACCCGATTACCACAAGGACATTTGTGAGGGTGATGAGGTGGAGGTAGGGATACATTCACTTCTAAAACACTCAGAGCACTACTCAAAAAAGCCCCCACATATGAATCATCACTGGAGAAATAGCCCCTTGAAATGCTTTGCTTACAAAACATGTATCAGGCTGTCATCTTATATTGCTTTCCTTAGCCCTAAACACAGGTCATTCTTTAAAGACAACATAAAATGCCTTTACAACATGTTTAACTTTAGTAATATGTATATTACTTTGGAGTGAAACGCAGGTATTTATGTGTAAAGGGGCTTCATTTATAATAGAATCTCAGCCATGAGATTTGATTGGATTCTGAAATGTATACAGTGGTATTGTTTTTCCTTCCACTGCCCATGTAGCCTTTATGTGAGCAGACAAGAAATTTCAGAGGTGACAAAAGTTATTTTAAGTTTTTGACCAAAAAAAAAAGTTAAGCCAGTTATTTACATCTTTTGCTATAGTGTGTCAGTAGGAAATATCAGTTTAAAATTCCAAACATTCCTTTTGCCATTAATTGTAATCCAGTGAGAATTTTGTATGCACAACAGCTGGTATGCTCTACACATAGATCTGATCTCACCATCATCGAGTCCATCTGGGATTATATAATACTAACGTGGCTAAAACATTTTTATTTATTTTTTTATATATAAACAGTACTGTATATCTTTTCTTTTTTTTTTTTTGTGCAAAAAAACCTTAAACATTATAAGTGAACCTCAAGGAACATATTAAAATAATTAAATCAATGTCATGGATGCTTTAAAATGTGTGATAGACAATTTGAAATTGCTAATTTTATATCTGTACCATTATGTTATTGGCTGATTTTAGTGTTTGTGATACCTTGTAGCATTTAAGAAATTATTTTAATTTGTGTTTTATTGAATCTGTATTTTAAAATACGGAATTTCAATATCTATTGGTGGTATTGGTATCAGCCAGAGTTTTAATACCGTGCACCTCACCAGCCAATTGCCCATTTGACCGATTAACAGGTCTGAAACAGATGGGTGGTTGACATATAAGCCTGAAATTTTTTTTTTTTTTAAACTTCAAATATTAGGCATAAAAAATATTGAGTTGTGTTGTACTGACTCTTGAATTTCCAAAAATAGTTGTGGTTTTTTAGATTTTGTATTGGAAATTGGATTTATTCACCAATTTGTTGCATTTGTNGAACTGTACGTCATGTCATCCACCCAGATCCAAAATCTGCTGACAACATTGTCAATGAATAATGCGTGTTTTGATTTCAAGTATTCTTAAAAAATTGGGTAAATATTGTGTAAAATAAATGTTTCTGCAAATGTATGTACATCTTAATTGCAGAAATCATGTTCATGGATGAAATTATTAACATTACTGTAGCATGAAGCAGGGCCAAGTTCCTCGAGAGCAGCTTCTTCCAGTCAAGCGTATGTGGGGTAACGCAGCCCTGTTTTATCATATTAGATACTTTTGAGTGTTTTGAAAATGATGTTACAACATTACTCTGAGCGTTTACTCTGCGGCTGGTATGAGACACTTGTTGCGCACTGCAGTAAGCTAGATCGATATTAGAGTATCATATTAATAAATGCTGGATGGCTTGTTGCTAAATGGCATGCAATCAATTTTTAAAACGTATTGTATGATGAAGAAAATGCTGTATTACTGTTACTAAAAATAAAGCTGCATCTGATTTTGCTATTTTAGCCACTTGACAAAATAGTGTTTTTCTCTGAGGCATGGTGAAAACATGCAGTTGTGGAAAATCAAGAAAATGAGATTCAAACAAGACTAAATGTGTTGAGCTATATAACAATTAGTTTTCTGTCTATAAATGTATCCATTTCCCTTGTCTAATAAAACATATAATATGAAAGCGTCTTCGGTGTTTCCATGGTTTCTATAAAATAAAACAAAAAAAGGGAAATGAAAATAAAACGGAAATCAAGGGTAAAGTGGGTATGAAGTTACTGATAGAGAAGTTACTGCATTTCCTGGTTAAAATGCCTTATTCCTCTGGATTTAAACATTCTTAGAAACATCTGGGATAATGTAAGTACACAAGTCAACAAAATATATGACACTGTTTTAGTGGTTATTGGATTTTAATCAAAAAAATTACATATTGTGCCTTTAAATTGTTTTATAATATACAGCTATGGAAAAAATTAAGAGACCACTTAACATTGATTTCTGAACTTGGAGTGGTCTCTTAATTTTTTCCATAGCTGTATATTGGGCATCTTAATCTGGTATTGGTGTCTTAAATTAAGAAATCGGTTGACCAATAGATTAAAATATGCCTGACACACTGTCTCTTTCATCTCTATCATACAACACACTCCTTTTACGGTACAAACAAATACTAATTAAGTGTCTACTTTCACAGACACAAACAGCCCATTTCTCCTTAGTGCTTTACTTTACACACTTACCTGACCTGGTCTTTCTCCTGCAGGTTTACTCCAGAGCCAATGAGCAGGAGCCCTGCGGCTGGTGGCTGGCGAGGGTGAGGATGATGAAGGGAGAGGTAAGTTGGGTCCAGGTGTCCGAGTTGTGCACATGAGCATGTATTTGGTAAGGTGTGGGTTATAGGGTCTGCATTTCAAGGGCTCTGTCTCTCATTATTCACTCGGTTGGCCTGTGAAGTTGAGTCCAAAGTGAATGTTTGAATATTGATGAAGGGTGTTTCAGGTCTTTCTGGGACTTGCTGCTCCAGTAGGCCTTAAACAAGCAAATCTGCAGCACTGACCCAGTTACCCATAAACATTAGAGTGATCTCATTTATTGAGTCAGACTGAAGCCCCTGGTGATCTAATGGCAGATTGCCATAAGCTCTAGAATATGTGTTCAGTATGCATGAGCAAGATAAACAACCTTTAAATGTAGGTCCATTTAAAGACATCTGGGATCCTCTATATGGGTCCCACTTAAAGCATAAGATTAAAGGAATGTTCTGGGTTCAATACTAGAAATGCTCGAATGATTGTGTTTGGGAATAGAATAGGTGTTCATGCCTGAATGCACATTATTCAGGGCTTTTTGCACCGGAGGAACCTTTTCATATTTCCTAGAACTAATGGTGAAAGTACCCGCTTTTTGTTGTGTCCGCACCGCAGGAACTGGAAAAGATTTTAGTTCTAGGAATGCCTTTTGGGGGAACTGAATGAGCTCCTACTATAGAGTAGGGTCTATCCCAGCACAATAGGAACTACAGTAACATAAGTGTACGCTGATTGGCCGAACGTGCGCGGAACACCAGCACCCACCATTTTTAAAAAAGCCATGTACACACACAGTTTATAGCCTATATATTTACTCCATGAGTATTCTACAAACATGGAAAATAGTGATAAACATAAAACAAAACATACACATAAAATAAAACATGGCATAAAACAGTGATAGATGGACTTCTCAACCTTTACACTAAGGAGAAAATCCAACACGACTTTGACGGGACCAAGCGAAACATTATTATGCAGGGCCCGGCATTAAAGGGTTAGTTCACCCAAAAATTAAAATTCTGTCATTTATTACTCACCCTCATGCCGTTCCACACCCGTAAGACCTTTGTTAATCTTCGGAATGCAAATTAAGATATTTTTGTTGAAATCCGATGGCTCCGTGAGGCCTGCATAGCCAGCAATGACATTTCCTCCGAAGCTTCCTGAAGCAGTGTTTTGAAATTGACCATCACTATATGTCGTTATTTTGTTTTTTTGGCGCACCAAAAATATTCTCGTCGCTTTATAATATTAATATTGAACTACTATACTCACATGAACTGATTTAAATATGTTTTTAGTACATTAATGGATCTTGAGAGAGGAAATGTCATTGATGGCTATGGAGGCCTCACTAAGCCATCGGATTTCAACAATTTGTGTCTTACGGGTGAAGCACTTATGGGTGTGGAACGGCATGAGGGTGAGTAATAAATTACATTATTTTCATTTTTGGGTGAACTAACCCTTTAAGCCTTGTCATGTGCAAGTGAATCAATCATTCACTTGTCTGAGTAAAAAGTTTGCTTGTCTGGAAAATTTGTTCTGAAACAATATTGTCATCAGTGTTCTATCAGCTTTGACATATTTAAACCTGCATATTTGTGATATTTACCCTGAGGGCAGCAGGGGGCAGCAAGTGACCATCTTAATGATTCCTTAGGGTTTTTCACACAACTTTTTTTTTTTTCTTGAATCGAGCAGGCACATTAAAAGGTCAGAACAGCATAAATGAATTGTGTGGCACACGATTCATTCAACAGAATCTCTGCTTGGAGATAATTAATTACCTCTCTTTTGGCCAACTTAAAGATACATTGTGTAAAAATCTGTATATGTGGTGCATGCAGAATTGAACAGGTCACACAAACCTTTTGAAAGCATTTGTCCCCAGGTTAAAGAACTAAAGAATGTTTCGGATGGTGACCTCTCAGTTTAGTGCTTTGAAAATCAACAATTATTAAAACACAATTAAAGGTGAATCCAGTTTTAAGGGAATCTAATGTGCATTCTAAAAATCAAAATAATTTGGATAAGAATTTAGAATATAAGAAATCTCAGAAATAATTTAAACTGCTTTTAATAATTTTAAGAGTATTAATGAGTTGATCTCCCCCTCCTTCTCACAACCTGTTTCATCACATGAGGTTGATGCTGAACTAAACAAAATAATGTAATTTACTAGAGGTTCTGGCAAAATGTTAGTTGCTGCAGTCTATTAAAAATATTTAATTAATTCAAGTGATTTTTTTTTTTCTTAAAATCGGTTTGAATGATTCAATGACTGATTCACTCATAAAAACCACTTGTTTCATTATTGGATGAATCAGTCATTTTGAGCAAATCACTTGAATGAATTATTTATTAACAAATACATTTTTATCAGTCACTTGTCGCCACCTGGTGGCGTCACCTGGTGGCGTTATGTAATTGATTCAATATTTATTTGAAGCGTCGTTATTTTCAAAAGGGGATTTTACTCTTTTGATCACTACCGTAGACATCAGTGTTTATATTCAAACTATAAACTTTTATCCCAGTATTTCTTTGATCATTTTGAATTATTGTAACACAGAAATAATGATAGTCTACTGTTGAAAAGACCTAAACATGCTTCATACCTAAACATGACAACTGCTCTCTGTGGCTCAGCGGCAGCGCCAATGCAGATCTGAATGTTCGCATTTGTCAAAAGCTTAATACATGAATCATTGTCATTTAGGGTGTTTGACACAAGATGGCAATCTTTTAAAGATTAATCGTGTAACTCTACTGTCACATTAATGGAAATGTCTCTTTTCAGGCTAGACGTCATTATTAGACAGAGTTTGCATTAAATCCGATGAAACCTGGACAATTTCAGATACGTAAACATTGTTTCATAACCATATCTCTGTTATCAGATAATTTTCTGTTACCACATTTAAAAGTAACTGGTTCTGTTCAGATTTTCTGCTAAAATCTCAGTTCATCCAATAATTTACCTCGAGTGGTTTGCTCTGATGATTGGTTCTGTGAGGACCTGTGCTGACAGGGAGGCATTGGCTCTCTGTAGCTATTTTGGCCAATCACGAATATTGATTGCGAAACAAACCATAGAATACTGCATTTTTTAATTATACACTTTTTTTTTTTTTTTTTGGCGCTATGTTTTTGTGTTGAATTCGTATCGCTTTCATAGGCTGAGTGAATAAAATATAGAAATCCTTTTCATTTTCTTAATAAAATCTAACCAATTTTAAGTGGAATGCCACCCCCCCTCAAAATTTATTCTGTCCTCCTGCGTTACCCCCCATTTCCAGCCCTGATTACACTAAAAAAACGTTGAACGTAAAAAATCATGATGGGTCCTCTTTAATACACTTAAAAAATACTAATATGCTCTAATAACTGCTTAAACTTCTTAGAGCTTGTCTGCTTCTGTCCACTGTTTATTGTCACAAGTTCCTGTTCAAACCTGCCTTTGCACACAGATTTTGACTAATTAGGTTAACGCAGCGCATGGGTGACAGTCAGACCTCTCACTGGGAAACTGTCTTCTCCCTCTTGCTTACTTTACACTGATATTGGGGCAGACGAATAATAGGACACATTTTTTAGACTTGACTTTTGACTGCATTCTAGGTCATTAAGTGTAGTTGATTGTTACACTGATATGAGATGTGGTAGCTCTGTGATTATTATAGGGTTTGTTATTAGGCAGGAGGGGCTGTTTCCAGATTATCTTCAAATCCATTTTCTTCCACACTTCTTTTATTGGGTTACAGGCATTAGATACATAATTTTGGCCTTAAGATGGCTTCGGTCTCACTCAGCGTGTGCTGTGCTAATGTGTCTCATCTGAGTGACTAATTACTGTCGTTTTGAGCTAGTGGTCTAGCACAACAAAACCGTCTTTGAGCAGCTTCAGTCTGTTTGCTGTGTCATTATAGTGGTGAGGCTATGAAAGAGGCCATTGTGACTTGTGTGATAAACAGTCAGCTGGTCATTACAGCAAAATCAACCCGACAGTGCGATCAAGAGCCAGATTCAAAGATGACTTTACGTTAATGCCGCTTTTTGCATGGCAAATTGCCAAATAAGTAAATAAGAGGTGATTAAAAATTGGTTTTGAGTTTAAATTATTTTATTAAATGGTCAAATATACATCTTAACAGTCATTATACTAAAATATTTGATCTCAGAATGCTGTTTGACCAATCAAATTGATTCCACAGAGTAACAATTGGTATAATAATCCAATTTAGCTACCTAAAACAATTCATAAACATAGGTTAGCATTCAGACATTATGTGTGTGGTGGACTTTGTGATATGTTTTTTTTTGTCCGTTCAGTTCTATGTGATCGAGTATGCAGCCTGTGACGCCACATACAATGAAATCGTCACATCAGAACGAATCCGTCCAGTCAATCCCAACAGCCCCTCCTCTCAAAACTCCTTCTACAAAGTCCCCATCGCTGTACCCGAGGATCTCAGAGACATGTAAGTCACACATGCAGTGTTCTGACGGTCCATTTTATAATGTTTTTACAACTCTTTATTGCAGTGGTTCTGTGGGGTCACAGGTCTATTCTGACAGGGTGGCACACAGCCAGGGTTGAGTATCATTTGAATTATAGTTTTGATTCCAATATGGTAATAAAAAAGAGATTTCAAACATATTGTTGCAAAACATTGTTGCAGCTGAATACCTTGAACAAATATCAGCAGCTTAAAGAACAACTAACCAATAAACTAGACTAATATAAATTTCAAACATTCTTAAAGGGTTAGTTCACCCAAAAATGAAAATTCTGTCATTTATTACTTACCCTCATGCCGTTCCACACCTGTAAGACGTTCATTAATCTTCGGAGCACAAATTAAAATATTTTAGTTGAAATCCGATGGCTCCATGACGCCTGCATAGGGAGCAATAACATTTCCTTTCTCAAGATCCATAAAGGTACTAAAAACACATCTAAATCAGTTCATGTGAGTGCAGTGGTTCCATGTTAATATTATAAAGCGACGAGAATATTTTTGGTGCGGCAAAAAAACAAAATAACGACTTATTTAGTGATGGTCGATTTCAAAACACTTCTTCAGGAAGCTTCGGAGCACAATGAATCAGTGTATCGAATCATGATTCGGATCGCGTGTCAAACGCGCCAAACTGCTGAAATCACATGACTTTGCTGCTCCGAACTGCGGATTCAACACACTGATTCATAATGCTCCGATGCTTCCTGAAGCAGTGTTTTGAAATCGGCCATCACTATATAAGTCGTTATTTGTTTTTTTTTTGGTGCACCAAAAATATTCTCGTCACTTTATAATATTAATATTGAACCACTGTACGCACATGAACTGATTTAGATGTGTTTTTATAACCTTTATGGATCTTGAGAGAGGAAATGTCATTGCTCCCTATGCAGGCCTCACGGAGCCATCGGATTTCAACAAAAATATCTTAATTTGTGTTCCGAAGATTAACGATCTTACGGGTGTGGAACGGCATGAGGGTGAGTAATAAATGACAGAATTTTCATTTTTGGGTGAACTAACCCTTTAAAGACAAGTATATAGTCAGTAATATAATAAGAAAACAAACAAATTAGCAGTAATACAAATACAACTGAACATAGTTGTATTAGAAATTGAAATCAAATGTTAAATAACACTGCAACATTTTTGTTTTTATAAATAAAATATAGATTAATCCTTATTAAAGTTACAAAAGTTATTCAGTCAAGATCGAGGTTTTTTTTTCTTTTTTTTTTCTTTTGTTCTTTGATTAACAGTAACAAGACAGATGGCGGTTTATTAGTCTGCTGTCACTTTAGGACCTAATGAACAGATCCAATATACTGTTACACATGCATTTTCTTTCTCAGCTGTTTACGTTCAAATAAGACACAACTTATTGTGTTTACAAGGATATTTTGACAATTTTGTGTGTACTTGTAAGAAGATGTGAAAGAGAACTCAATTTAGTGTTCGTCGACTATATGAGAGGGAGCTTTTTGTGTGTGCATGCTGGATGTGCCCAGAACAGAAATGGTGTGCGAGTGCCAAATTGAGTTCTTTCACATCATCTTGTGCTTGAATGGTTTAAAACCACATTGAAATGCGCGCACAGGAATCGATAAGCAGAACTTAAATTTTTGATTTAATATCAAGTATCCGATTCCAGAGTTTCAATTCCCAACCCTACACACAGCAGGGGGAAAAATTGCTAAATGCAACTAATTATGTAATAATGTAGTTAGTTTGATAACTTTTGAAATATTTCTTTCACTACAGTCCAAATGTTTAGGGTCAGTACTTTTTTTAAAAAAATTAAGAAATTAATATTTTTATTCACAAGGATGCATTAAAATGATCAAATGTGAAAGTAAAGACATTTCTAATTAACATTTATGAAAGATTTCCTTTTCAAATAAATGCTGTTCTTTTGAATCCTGAAAACAGTCTATAACTATTTCCTTAAAAATATGAATCAGCACAACTGTTTTCAACATTGATAATAACATTGATAATTATCAATAAACATTGATAAGAATTCTTGAGCAGCAAATCAGCATATTATAATGATTTCTGAAGGGTCGTGTGACACTGAAGACTAGAGTAATGATGCTGAAAATTCCATTTTGCATCACAGGAATATTTTTAAATTGTAATAATTCACAGTATTACTGTTGTCGCAGTATTACTGTATTTTTGATCAAATAAATGCTGCCTTGGTGAAAATAATACTTATAAGAGACTTGAATAGTAGTGTATATCTGCACGTATGTTCTGTTGTAATATGTCAAAGACTGTGCGTCCTCCCAGTGGTATTGTCTGTCAGTTGTTTCAGGCTAAACAAATTAAGCCAATGCCATCTTCAACAGATTGTGTGACATGCTTAAAAGCAATGAAAAACTTTGGGTAAAATAAAATATATATTAATTATATTAAGACAGACCAGCAGTACCACTGCTGTATTGAATGTGTGGTTGGGGAACTTTGGAAGAATTAATTTTAATTTATTTATTTTTTAAATATATAATAATAATAATATTATTATTATTATTATTATGCAGCTGTTTAACTGAGAACATCCACAAAGACTTCAGGAAAGCAATTGGAGCCAACTGCATCTTCTACAACACCTGCACACACCAACTAATTGTCCTGGTCAGTGTTTAATTCTTATTTATTCTTGCTTTATGATGCTTAAATATGCACTCTTGTCTGAAGGTGTTTGTCTGTTTCTCTGCAGTCCACAAATGAGTCCACGGTGAAACGAGCAGCCCTACTAAGTGACATGCATTTCCGGAGTATTCGCACCAAACTCATGCTGATGTCCCGTAACGAGGAGGCCACCAAACACTTAGAGGTAAGTGTTCTTTATATGCATGTTCTTGTAGAAGTGATTCTGGTCATACTGGAATCCCCCTGTGGTTTTTAATTAAACATACAGCCAGCTCGACATTTGTATTTTTGTGTGTGCCACAGACAAGTAAACAGCTGGCGTCTGCGTATCAGGAGGAAGTGAGGGTGCGTGAGGATCTAATGGGTCTAGCCATTGGTTCTCACGGCGCCAACATCCAGCAGGCCCGCAAAGTTCCCGGAGTCACTGCCATTGAGCTGGAAGAAGAGAGCTGCACATTCAGGATCTACGGAGAGGTCTTCATCTTTTCTTTAAGATCTTCTTAGGGGTGTAACGGTACATGTATTTCTACCGAAAATTTTAGGTATGGGTCTTTTATTTCAGTACGCACAGTATGTGTACTGAACGATTACAGTGTTTTAACCGCTGCACGTGTGGTACTTTTCTGTTTGTGGAACGTAATTTCAAACTCAGTTTCTTCCCAAGGATGGGACAATATAAGTTACAGTATATAGACATGCTTTATTACAAACACATCTAAAAAATAGCGAAGGACACAGAATGAGCTGCTGCTGTGCATGGTCCAAGTTGTCTTAAACATGAAACATGCTTTATATTAAGCGCTTCAAACTAAATCATAAACCTACACGGCTTGCCCTACAGATGCGTGTGTTGTGTAATGCAGTGCGTTTTCCTCGAATTGTTACAAATTCACTCAAGTATTTCGCAAGGATTCCTGACAGCAAACGAGTCTATATTTAAATTAGTCTATATTTAACTTTGCACACTTTAATGCACTTTAATGCAGCTTGTGCATGAGCGTCAAATAGACAGTGGTTTAGAATGGGTTTGATTAATTCTAACCTAATTATAACCTAATTTTAAATTAGTTTGCTAACACATTTTGCATGTCAAAGTGTAAGCATTTCAAATCTCTTCCCCCAATTACAACACTATAAACTGCAGTGTATGTTGCTGCCAGTTGCAACAATGTTGACAGACTTTTTTTTATTATTTTTTTATTTAAAGACAGACATAATTTGTTCAGTAAACCACTAAAACACGGTTTGTTTTTTCCCCTGCTGTACCGAACCGTGACTTCAAAACCGAGGTACATACCGGACCGTCATTTTTGTGTACTGTTACACCTCTAGTTCATCTTGGATTGTTTTATAAAGATGTATGAAAGGTGAGTGACAGCAGTGTTTTTGATGGGTTTTGTCTTTCTGACTCAAGACCCCAGAGGCAGTAAAGCAGGCCAGAACTTATCTAGAGTTTAAAGAGGATTCCTTCCAGGTTCCAAGGAATCTTGTAGGTAAGTTGGTTTTCTGCTTATCAGACATATTTCATTTGGACTTCTGGATGCAGTTTATTTGTGAACAGACATTAGCTACGCAATATTTCTGGAAATTGGCCCAAATGTTCTTACCCAATGATTCTTTTACAACAGGCAAAGTTATTGGCAAAAACGGCAAAATTATCCAGGAAATAGTTGACAAATCAGGTGTGGTTCGGGTCCGGATCGAAGGGGACAATGATAAAAAGCTGCCCAGGGAGGAGGTAGGCAGGCAGGGGGCTGGCAGAGACAACACTGTCAGCAGCCAAGAGGTGAATGAGCCGCCCACCTGATACAACAAACCTCTCACTGTTACAGCTAAATAAAACCTCAATGAGGAAAACAACACATTATTAGGAACAAGCAGCTTATTTTCACGCAAGTTTTTACTAACACCGCAACTGCTATCCCTCCTCTTCCTTTGTTTTTCAGGGAATGGTTCCCTTTATTTTTGTTGGAACCAAAGAGAACATAAGTAACGCCCAGGCCTTGCTCGAATACCACGTGGCCTACCTTCAGGTTAGTCACCAATCATTGAAAACTGATCTAGGAACAGGTTTATCCTTTTTGTGCCTACATTTCACCTTAAGGGTGTTCGGCTTCTGAACTGATTGCAGTTGCTTAAGGGTGTCTGCAAATCCCATGTGTTTGTCTGCTATTATTTGAGACTCAAAAGTGTACAAATTTTGAAACATTATTTGCAACATAAAATTGCACAGATATATTGTACCACTAAAGGTAATTATTATTATTTTTTTTAAATGAACTGTTGTCTCTCAACTAGTCAGCTGATCTCCTCTAAGGAAAGCGGTTGGTCACCCTTAACCACAACCTCACACTAAAAATACCCCCTTTGGGAGTAGATTTGGTGGGGGAAGGGGCAAAGTGTGGATTACATGCTATGTACCCAGGCGCCTCTCAAAATAGACATTTCCTATCTCCTTCTCACCCTAGCTCTACCACCTTCAGTGTTCAGCAGCTGTTTCAAACCAGCAGCTGTCACATTCTGATTTGACACCCTCACACACTTTTACAGACATGTTTGATCTAGTGAAATCCCACCACAGTAAATGCTGTCTGTGCAGATAATCCTGCTTGAGAGATGACATGAAGGACTGGCACTCTCATAGCCAACCATTTCATCTTCCGCCGCCTCTATAAGACAGACTTTAAGCGCTTTACTGTGTTTTTTGTTTTGTTTGTGTTATAGTAAAACAAACAAACATAATAATAATAATAATTATACTATATACTATATTATACATATTTTGTTTTTTATATTGTTGGTTTTATTATATATTGTATTATACTATACTGTTTTATAATATGTGTATTATATTATCATTTATAATTAGATATTATATTATCCTGTATTTTATTATCATATTATATTGTCAGCAATATAAATAGCATATTTAACTTTTCCCTGTTTGCTTTTAAATAATGAAAACCAGTAAAAATATTTTATAATGATATATAGTTTGTTGTATTTTATTTTATATTTTAAATTATATTATATTCTTTATTGTATTATATTATAATTTATAATTATATATTGTATTATACATGTTTTATTATATTATCTTATTTTACTTATTGTATTATATTATTATATGCTATATTGTCAGAGAAATTAATAGCCTATGCAATTTCTCCCCTTATGTTATTAAACATTGACAACCAGTCTGTTTTATATCATATTATCTTTTGTGATAGATTTCTGTTTGTGTTTTCTATGACTGCATATGTAGTGTAAGTGCCTGACACCTCTGTTATTGACAGGAGGTGGAGCAGTTGCGTCTTGAGCGTCTACAGATTGATGAACAGCTCCGACAGATTGGGGTGGGATATCGTGCACCCCCCAGCCGCTCTGGTTCAGGGGCTGCCGGCGAGCGTGAACGAGGCTACCTCACGGACGAGAGCACCAACTCTCTGCAGGCCACACGCACCTACGGAGGAAGAGGGCGTGGGCGAAAATCTAACAATACATACTCTGGCTATGGTGAGACTACAACTCCCATGATGCTCCTCTGTCTTGACATCAGACTTAACGATTGGAAAGACTGTCCAAGTATGGGATTAAATTCCCACCAATAGTATTGTGGTCATGGATCACTGAATGTATAATTTCTGCATTGACTACAGTAGTGTTACAGAGGAGATAGTTACAGAAACCAGGTGCATTTGATATTCAGTGATTTATTCACACACCTATTGTTTATTTACATAACTACATAATTGCACAATACTATAAGATTAATGTTTTAAATATAGCTTTAAAAACAAAATTATAGATCAGGGATAGGCAACATCAGTTCTGGAGTGCCGCTGTCCTGCAGAGTTTAGCTCCAACCCTGATTTAAAAAAAAAACAAAAAAAACTCACCTGTCTATAGTATTAATAATCCTGAAGACACTGATTAGCTGGTTCAGGTGTATTTGATTAGGGTTAAAGCTAAACTCTGCACTCCAGGACCGACATTGCCCATCCATGTTATAGAAATATGAATTTAAGTGGCCAGCAGGTGGCGGAAAGTTACTGTCTTTATGAGTGAGTCTTTCATTTAAACGTCTCATTCAAAATGGGGATTCATTAACGAAACACTGCTGTTGCTCAGAGGCGAGCGACACAGTTCTGCTGTGGCTTTGTTTGATACTCCTTTCATCAAAATAGTGCAAAACACACTCAGAATTAACTTATTGCTATATTGATATACAGTGTTGGGGAGTAGTTAACTACATGTAGCGAAGCTACTAGTTTAACTACATTTTTCAGTAGCTTGTCAGTAGTTCAGCTACTTTTAAAACAGTGTAGCTTTTCCAGAATTAACTACTTTTTCCAGCAAGTAGCGGTGTAGCTCGAATCGATGAGTAAAGGTTACGCTTAATTTATAAACAAATTATTAAAACGCTGTCTATGTCAAAGACTTCAAGCACATACAGGTGAATAATAGCCTTTTTAATTGTCCTGCTTTATTGCAGTCTATATCAAATGTATGCAAACTATTTTATTACAGTGGTGACCCGCCATAGTCTAATCTGTCCCGCCATAGTTTTATAATGAACCTAATTCACTAACGCTTTGTTTTGCGTCATTACGCAAAGCATCTGCCAATTGAAGAGAGAACTAAATCGCGATATAACCTTATTGCGCTTATCACACTGCAAAGGCTGATCTAATAAAAAAGGTTGCGCGGGTTTCGGAATGTTCACGCAAGAAGCGCACGATTCGCATCTCAAAGCTTCATTACTGCATGTGCTGTGAGTTTAACATGCATTTTTCTGTGTATCCAACTTAAGTTGCATATATTTTGTTCTTGCATTGGTACAGGCCCGGTACCAGAATCAAATCACTGAGTGCTTCTGAAATTCGTGAGGGTGCTATAGTAAAGTGCAGATGTAATGTGTAAGCAACGGCTCCACCATAACAAGAATAGCAATGTACAGTGAGACATTTAAGATTTTTTTAAGTCATTAATTTTATAAATAATTTGAATAGAATTTAAAAATATTGATACAAAAATTTAAATATTTTTCTAGTCTGCACATTGCTTATTATTATTATTATTGCATATTTTTGTCCCATGTTATGGTTATGGTAGCAATTTTGAGCATGAATCCTGCATTTATATGTAGATATCACTTCTGAAACTGCAGTGTGCAATTTGTCTTCGGTCCTCTCATAGCATAAAAACAAAACTTATATTAAAATTCTGAATGTATTATATAAAGCGTGCAAAGAGCACTTCCTTTATAATCACTAAAAAGTCATAACTCATCTCAATTATAGCTGTCTACACTGCACAATGAGTCTCTTACATCGGGCCTACCCTGATTGGCCATTGCATTCAAGAGATCAACAGTTGTGTCTGTGATTGGCTATGTTGCTCACCGCTGCAAAAATCATGTTGTAAATAGAAACATTTGAAATTCTCCAGAGCGCAAACACAAATACGCACTGGAGCGTTTGCCAATATGATATTATTACAGTATGAACTGAGGGTGCTTTTGCTTGCGTTGAGGGTGCTTAGGTGCGTAGAACCGGGCCTGCATTGGTGTGACATTTGTAGCAGTTTTGCACTTTCACAGTCAGGTGTGAGATATAGGCTACATTTGAGTATTGTATCTTTTGATATACATTACAAAATAAAACAGTACGCTTTGAAATCATAATTGTAGTGCATTGTAGTGTAGTGCATTTACTTAAACATTCTTCATTAAGTTATTCAGTTATTTGTAATAGGCTATGTCATTTAAAAAAAAAAAAAATCAAAGTAGTTTCAATGTAGCTAGCTACTTTTTGTTAGTAACTTGTAGTGTAGCTAACTACTTTTTCAGAAGGGTAGCTTGACTGTAGTTTAACTATTTTAATTTATGAGTAGCTTCCCCAACACTGTTGATATATTTAACAGCTCAATAACATTTGCAATCGCTCTAATATTGGGGAAAACACTCATGCTGGTGTGATTTAACTGGTGTGATTGCTATTGCTTAACTTTTTTTAATATTTTATAATTTTATAATCTCTGTGCTAAAATGTGATAATTCATAAACCAACACCCTTGTCAATGACATACTGCACATGGAAGACAAAATCTATAAATCTGTTTACAGGAAAACAATACATGACAAAATATGCAGGCAGTTTGCAATTACGAGCAATATACAATGATCTAAATAATTGCGATGGCATATCTTTAACTGTAATTCACAAGCAAATATATTGTGCAAAAGACAGGAATTGAAGAGACAACAAGCAAGCATATTATTATTATTATTATTATTATTATTATTGTATGAATACTAAAATTATCTAACCATAACATAACGGGTATAGACGAGCCAGGCACACATAGTGACGTTGTGAGGCCGCTGCATAGTGGCAGTTGCTTTTTGCGGTGCCAGGACCAGTGGTAGGTGCATTAAAGGTAAATATAACAGTGATGGATCTTCAGACAGGCACAACTGTGACAGGTTGTCATTAGGATGGTGAATTTAACAATAAAAGATTGCCAGGTAGACGTATATACCGGCGACAGGTCAAGTTGCAGGCAAATATACAGTGTAACGGTGTCCTGCCACAGAAAGATTTTACCCCAGCTCGGAAATTGCCAGCTGTGAAGGTTATCTTCCCCTGTATGAGTGTAAGCATCAGTAGCCATGAGTCGCATTGAAGTGATGTCATCTCCCTCTCTTCGATTGATTGGTTAGAGGAGGAACTGCAACATTTGGAAAAGCAAGACCAGAATGTGGAAAGAAGAGCAAAGAGAAAAACGGCACAAGCGTACAAAAGAGTAAAATATGAGCAAAATATGACCACATTCTTTGATATTCTGATCATTTTGCATTATTTTTTATTTTTTTACATGTTTTAAAATTTTTGATTCATGCTTATTTTTTGATCCGTGACCACAATAATATTGGTGTGAATTTAATCCCATAGTCAAGCTTCACCGTTTCCAGGTCCAAATGCTCTATCAGATCCCAAAAGCAAACAAACAGTGTGCTGTAAAACTACAGTAAATTTGAGATATATCTCCATACTCAAATCCCAGATGGCCAGACAATGATTAATCTTTTATGAATTGTTGTAATATTGCACTCTATAAATATACACTGTTTATGAAAACTAACTTTAAAGGATTAGTTCACTTTCAAATTAAAATTTCCTGATAATTTACTCACCCCCATGGCATCCAAGATGTCCATGTCCTTCTTTCTTCAGTCGAAACAAAATTAAGGTTTTTGATGGAAATATTCCAGGATTTTTCTCCATATAGTGGACTTCAATGGCCTCCAGATGGTTGAAGGTCAAAATTACAGTTTCAGTGCAGCTTCAAAGCGTCTTACACGATCCCAGATGAGGAATAAAGGTTTTATATAGAGAAACCATCGCTCATTTTCTGAAAAAAATTAACCATATTTTAACCATAAATGCTCATCTTGAACTACAGGGTTCGTACGGTCATGAAAAACCTGGAAAAGTCATGGAATTTTAAAATGGCAATTTCCAGGCCTGGAAAAGTTTTTGAAAAATTAATTAACCCACAAAGTTTTGGAAAAGTCATGGAAATTTGTTTCACAATCTCCATATATTTGAATATAGTTGATAATATTAGTTAAATTACAATAGTTAACGTTCGCATGATCCGTCACGTAACGCTCTCTGCGTGGGGTAACGCAGTTTCAGCTAACGTTAGTATTGTGTAGCAATGCCAGGAAAATGCAGATTTAAAAATGTATGGCTTCATGATGAAAAGTATGAGGGGTGGCTGGAGAAAGATCTAAATGTACACTGTGTCGTAAAACGTTTGACATTTCTAACATGGGAGAGGCAGTGCTGTCTAGCCACGCAAAGCACCAATCTGCAGCTGCGTGCTCGACTGCTTCCAACCCAATCGCTGACTTTTTCACCCGTGCGACTGACGTGACACCCGCTCCCAGCTGCGGTGCTTCCCTCTCATCCACTGTAAAACAAGGGACCATTTTGAGTGCTGTATCCAGAAACGAAACCCTAACTGCAGAGGTACCTCATCAATGTCAGTTCCAAAACAGTGGACCAATCAGAAGAACTTGGAGGTGGGGCAAGCGTTGCGAGTTGGCATGACAACTGTTTTATATAACGGCGGAGGCGGCGCTCATTATCTTATTTTCTTTTTTTCCATGTCAAAACTTGTATCTGTAAATTCTGCAGTTTGCCTATTTCTATTATTTCCGTCATTGTCGTTATTGCATCAAGCCTCAAAGGCGCGTTTCGAGACTCTCGCGTTCTATGCTGCGCTTTTTTTAAAACCACTCCTGAGCGCTGCGTCTCGTGTTTTTAGACGCAAAGACGCGTTCTTGTCATTTATTTTAGTAAAAATATGCTGGGTGTAACATGGATTTTCTTCTTATTTAACATGTATACATAGACATTTCATGAAACATTAGGTCATGAAATTTTACTTAAAGTCATGGAAAAGTCATGGAATTTTATTGGTAAAAATGTGTACGAACCCTGGAACTAGCTCTCTTCTTCTCTATTAGAATTCCGGCAGTGTAAACACTGCTAAGTGCGTATTGTATATGACAATTTAGTTCAAACTTTGACCTGAGTAGGGCAGTAATACACTTAGCAATGTCTACACTGACGGAATTCTAATAGAGAAGAAGAAGAGAGCTTGTTCAAGATGAGCATTTATGGTTAAAATGTATAAAATTAAAAAAAAATTTAGAAAATGTGTGATGGTTTCTCTAGATAAGACCCTTATTTCTCGTCTGGGATCGCATAGAATGCTTTGAAGCTGCAATGAAACTGTAATTTTGACCTTCAACCATCTGGAGGCCATTGAAGTCCACTATATGGAGAAAAATCCTGGAATGTTTTCATCAAAAACCTTAATTTCTTTTTGACTGAAGAAAGAAAGACATGAACGTCTTGGATGACATGGGGGTGAGTAAATTATCAGGAAATTTTAATTTGAAAGTGAACTAATCCTTTAATTATGTAATATGATTAAATAGTGCTCATGAACGGCTATTGAGATAGTATTCTCACTTGAAACGAGTGAAGGCTTAGACCCGGAAACAGTATTCCTTACATCACAGCTACAAGCAAAAACATTTAAATTATATCTGTATCATGGTGTTATGTATAAAAAGATAAGCATCCCTGGGTAAAAAACATATTTGCTTTTAATTTCCTTTGAACCACTAGATGGCACAAAAACCCTCCACAGCACATTTCTCAACACCTACCTTTCACCCTTCTGAAAGTTTGTCTGATTTTTGACACGATCACTTGCAACAGTTAATGTTCAATGTTTCTTTTTTAAATGTAATGAAGTGGTTATTTTTTTCTCTCCTATATTTCTTTAGGCGGCCTTTTGTTCCATGTTGATGGGCCTTGTTTGAGACGGGGTGGGAAGGGGGGACTTCTGACCCTTTTTTTTTTTTTTCAACAAAACAAACCCCTTTTAATATTTCATTTCACAACAAAATGTGTTTCACCAATGTTATATAAAAAAACATTTTATTTTCTACAGTCATACACAATGGGAATAGTAAATAGCACAAGGTCCAGAAAGGTATTAAAGACATTGTCTAAGTGACTACAGTGGTAGCGATGAGAATACTTTTTGTGCGCAAAAACAAAACAAAAATAACGAATATACTTTTTGTGAATTGTTGAATGTTCTTGTTGCTTCATAACATTAAGGTTGAACCACTGTAGTCACGTTGACTATTTTAATGTCTTTACTAAATTTCTGGACCTTTTGCTTTCTATGGGGGGTAAAAAAAAAACAACAAAAACATTTCATCAAAAATGTCTTGGGTGAGTACTTGATGACAGAAATTTCATTTTTGGGTGAACTAACCGTTTAATAAAATACTCAAAATCGTATGCCAACGTAACTATCCTACAATATTTTTGTGAAAAGCACTACAAAAAACTGACCCTATGATCCTAAATGGCTTCAAATAGGAATGCTTCAACATTCTTTTCACGCAACTATCAGAAGCAAATTTAAAAACGGGGTGTTTATCGGCTGAGTGAATGTCACATTTAATTGTGAAAATCTCTTTGAGGCTGCCTGCTG
>RJVU01074764.1:49821-106963 GCA_003731715.1 Anabarilius grahami
GGAGGTGTCATAAATTAAATTATCAAAAGTTGTTGGAACTATAATTTTATAGATATATACAGTTGATAAAATACATATAATAACTGATTACTTTTTAGTATTAACTCTTTCCCTGCTAGCATTTAAAAAAAAAAAAAGAAATTTGCCCGCCAGCATTTATCCTTTTCACAAAACTTTCATAGCCCCCAGAATTTTTTGTATAATTATCTGAACATACAACGTATCAAAATAAAGAACAGAACCTCATCTTTTAAACAGCAACAAAAAATTATTCTAGCTTTACTCGTTCGTTTTTTTTTATCAACACTTATATATGGGTAGGTTTCATTAAAAAAAAAAAGCAGAGAAAATCATGTTTTTGTCAAAGTCTATGTCTGGATCGGATTCAGAATGATGATCAAAACGGATAGATCGAGTCCGTCAACACCCCCAAAGCTTCACAGTCCTGTACCTCTTCCTCAGTCAACATTTTATTCGTTAACAATAGGCAGTTTTGGTTTATATGCTGTTTAATGTTTGATTATCACATTATTTTACATGTGCATAAACAATGCTTCTACACTGTAAACCCGAACAGTACTACTACCTTATAAAGATTGAGTACGCTGCAATTAAAGGCTGTTAAATCATTGATGCAACTTAAAACGATTACATTTTCTGAATGAGTTTAGTTTTATTTTTGTGTAGCTCAACATTTTTGAGTAAACCCTTATACTTAAATTATTATTTTTAAGTTTACTGAGCGATATAAAGTGACGTCACCGACGTAAAAGAGTTCATTCAACATTAAACCTGAGTTACAGCAGATTTCAAGTTCCCAGTATGCTTTGCGTCACACTCTGTAAGGGAGAATAAATGTTGAAATTAGGGATGCACTGATGTATCGGCCGCCAATATTTATCGGCCGTTTCTTGCTCAATTTACAACCATTGGCATATCGGCTTTAGCACAAAAAAGGCCGATATAACATTTGGTGGTTTATTAATCAACTGCGTGAAGGCGCTGAGCTTTATAATGACTATTGCGTAATCCTAGCGCTGCTGTCTGCGCTTTAATTTTAATCAAATAACAAAAGATCGCACACTATTCTTAACTAAATAACTTCTGTAACTTTAATAAGTGTAGCGGACCCCATCGGAATGATGACTAAAACTTTACTGATGTTTTAAGTTTCTTGCATCCGTTTTGACTCCAAAAAAATCAAATACAGAGCACAAGAAGTGTGCATTAAACTCACTCCATTGCATTATCATCCACATACAGCGAATTACTCAAAACACGTACAACTAACAGTAAAATACATACAGATCTTATGCCTTTTCGGGGGTGCTTAATAAACTGACAAACTTTAAATCTGCAAAATATCTCTGAAGAACTGCATGTTCTCCATTACCCTTATAACTCTGTACACGAAAAAACCCGTCAAAACAAGAGTCCCGCCTTATGCTGTGTTCACACCGGACGCGACTTGCGCGAATAAATCGCGCTATTCGCGCGTAGTTGGACGCTTGAACATTTTGAGTTTACTCGCTTCATTCGCGCGTGACATTCGCTTCATTCGCGCGTGAAAATCCCTTCACAACAGACGCGAATTCGCGTCATGAGAGGGGCTCTCCCGCTCCTTTATGTGTCCCAGACTCTCCCACTGCTTTCTGCACACTTCCTCTGAATAAACACAACTTCGGTGGGGAAATAATTGTAAATTACAGCGAATAAGCTCAATTGGTAGTCTTTAGTTGGCTTGTATAGTCTTAATATGTGTATATATATATATATATATATAGCTCAAATTAAGTAAAGACCGTTTTTTACAATTTTTCAGATTGTCCGACCTCCTCACTCACTTTCTTTCAAACACGATCCTTTTTATTTCTGTTTCTATAAATGTATGAAGATGTACAGCGACGATGATTTTGTCCTCCATGTTGTTTCGAATTTCTGCCTCAGCTCGCTACGTCACGTCACTACTAGAGCAAGCTCCTGATTGGTTAACGCGGCGCGGAAATTCGCCAAAGTTCAGATTTTTCAACTTGCGCGATTCGCGCGAATCGCGTCAAACGCCCGAATCGCTCAATTCGCGCCGCGTCATTCGCGCGAATCGCGCCGCAGGATGTCAATTCGCGTCTTTGCATTGACTTAACATGTAAATCACTCGCGCTTACCGCTTCATTCGCGTCCGGTGTGAACGCACCATTAGTAATAGGGATGGGCATTTCAAGCAAATATAATATTCGAAGATGGCTGGGAATTATTCGAATATTATTTGAAAATCGCACCCCTCCCCCGCATGCACGCATCACGCATGTATAGGCTACACACACACAAACGGAAAGAGAGCGGGAGAGAGACCATTCACGCTTTCAATCTTTTTTTCACGGTCATTCATAACGGTGCAGAGCAGACTGAAAACGCTCGCTCTCCGCATCATTATGAACGCCCGTAAGGCCGTGAGCTTTTTACTTTCACTTTCAAATTAGCGCCAATTCGGTAGCGGTGATTGCTTGAATGCTGGGTTCATTGTTATTTTTAATGAAAAACACAACAACAAAGCAGTACAACGACAAACCCGCTTAAATGGACGCTTTTACATTTCGATTTGAATCCAAAACTTCCACCGTCGTCTTGTCAGTCAAGAGTGAGGCGAAGTCAGGTGAAATCTGACTGTTGCTGATTTGTGCTGCGACTCTCGTTCGGCTCGCGTTGAATTGACACATTTAGATTTTAATTGTAGTCTTTGTTCTCTTACTGAACTAAATGATTTTTAGTACTTTAAAAATAAATAAATAAATCAAAACGACGGTGGGTGGCGGTGCCGTGGTGGGCAAGTGATGATACCGGTGTTGTGGCTGAACACCGGGAACACCGCCTATCGCAGCAAGCCTAACGTTACCTCAAGCCATAATGATTTTAGGCTGCCTAAACGCGTAATAACATATTGTGAACAGATTGAAAGACGGCACTTGTGTTAAAATTAGTTTTAATGTGTCTGTTATATGCCACACAAGTCTAGTTTGCGTGTGAGGCAATGTCTGAGCTGAATGACAGCTTTTAGGTGCGTTATCGGCAGCGTGTGCCACCCTTTGGTTACGTCACCACCGCATCAAATGGGGAATTTTTTAAAGACGATAATCGCACAACCTATTCGATATTCTATAATTAAATCAATCGAATATTCGAAAATCGTGACACATCCCTACTTAGTAAAGGGGAGAGTGCAGATCTCATACATATTTAAACTTACAAAAAATATTAAAATGTATACAAAAACAAATTAGAAGGTTAAGCACAATAAAGTCTGTTACAATAAAGGATTAATATGTATATAATTTGTACAGTTAAGAATATTCAGTGTGATTTTACATTTTACTTTATTTCTGTACCTGAACTATTAAACCTACCTAAAAAAGCAGTGTTTATTTCATATGTATCTTTGTTCTGTTGTCTTTATGTAGGCCTGCTGAATGTTAAATGGATCCAATCCATGTTCATTAAAAATTATTTAATGATGCAGTAATAAACCTGCTAGTATATTTTAATGCAGGTGTTTTTGAACTTTGCTTTTTTAAAACATGATAAAAATACTATCTATTTCGATGACAAAATTTCAAATAAGTGAGGAAGTGACACATATCGGTATCGGCCAATAATTGTTTGTTAAAATCGGTATCGGCCCCAAAAAAATCATATTGTGCATCCCTAGTTCCCTGTTTTTGCACAAGATTAATACAGGGGAAGGTTATTATTTAATGTTCTGCTATTTTGGTATTTAAATGTGTTTCTGTGATGTTTAAGTTTTTAGGGTTACCATCGTGGTGAAGAATAGTGCCTGTGGTTAGGTCGAGAATGGGCTGTGTAACGTCAAGGCTATATATACTGCATGTTGATTAACAGTTCATGTAAGTAAATAGTGATAGTCTCTTTGATGGTTACATTAGCGCATGCTGGTGCGCTGTTGTTAACTAATACTTAAAGGGTTAGTTCACCCAAAAATGAAAATTCTGTCATTTATTACTTACCCTCATGCCGTTCCACACCCGTAAGACCTTCGTTAATCTTCGGAACACAAATTAAGATATTTTAGTTGAAATCCGATGGCTCCGTGGGCCCTCCATAGGGAGCAATGACACTTCCTCTATCAAGATCCATAAAGGTACTGAAAACATATTTAAGTCGGTTCATGTGAGTACCATGGTTCAATATTAATATTATAAAGTGACGAGAATATTTTTGGAGCGCCAAAAAAAACAAAATAACGACTTATTTAGTGATGGCCGATTTCAAAACACTGCTTCAGGAAGATTAAGAGCAGAAATGAATCAGTGTATCGAATCTGCTGTTCGGAGCGCCAAAGTCACGTGATTTCAGCCGTTGGCAGTTTGACACGCGATCTGAATTAAGTACAGTGGACTTAAACATTATATAAAACTAAAATTAAAGCTGTGGAAAAGTAAGACTGTAGAGGGTAGGAAGAGGGGAGACAACAACCAAAAAAAACGCAGACATACAACACCTAGGGCTGCACAAGATTGGGGAAAAAAACTGACACTGCGATATTCTGTAAAAAAAAAAAAAAAAAGAATCACCAGATGACTTGAATAGCTCTATTTGGAAAGAATTAATTCTAGACTCATTTAGCTGATTTTGTAGGTGAGTGAATATGCATATAAAATAATGAACAAATTACAAGCATAGATAAAGTAGAACAAAGATACAAATGAAATAAACAGTGCTTTGTTTTTCAGGAAAGTCTAACCGTATTCAGGTACAGAAATTAATAATAATAATCAAATGTAAAATAAGACTGCATAGTCTTCACTGTATAAATTAAATATAATCAATCTGTGTTAAAGCTACAAAAGTCATTTTTCTCTTGTTGTTTTGTTGTTTGATTAACATTACAGACAGCAGCAGGAATATTAGGCTGCTGTCACTTTAAGATCTGTTTTCTTACCTTCATGGACCTAAGCCATAAGCAACTGTTTACGAGGATACTTGCAGAGATGTGCGTTTTGACTTTTTTTTTTGTGTAAGCACAAATAGACGCTGAAGAGAAAGGAATTCGGTGTTCACGTGCATCTGCGCACCTCTGTGTGTGCACGCACGCAAAACAGACGCACATTCAGACTTGAACTCTTTCGTGTTCTCTTTCACTGAAATGGTTTTAAATCGCTTGCATGTTTAAACTGACACGACCTAAAACACGTGCAAATGATAAACTTTCATTGTATGATTGGCAAACATTGCAATTAACCCGAGAATCACATGCGTTTTGAACCATGGTGTCTGGTCCGAACAGGTTTAACAATCCCTATACTTGACATCGCACATCCTGCAATGTGACTATCGTGATATCGATGCTAAAATGATATATTGTGCAGCCCTACAACACGCATTATACAGACAAATGTATATTAAAATATGAGCGGAGAGAAAAACAACAACAGGGTTGGGGGCAATCTAAAAATATGACTCTGAACACAAACTCACAAATTTTTTCCACATATTCGTAACATGCATGTTACATATTAAATATTCTTAGTGTTATCTTCAATGTGTTGGTAGACAAATTCCAGGGGTCTGTTCTTCATACCTCAATACATCTGAGATGATTTGACAGATGCAAGATCACTGATCTCTGGCTAATTTGGTTCTTCAAACAAGTTTGCGGATTTGATTAAAATATCTAAAATATATACTGCGCGTTCTTGTATTCATTGGAAAGGGCAGATATATCTACTTGAAACCATGATCAGCTGGCTGGCGTCAAGACAGCAACGTAATGACATCATATTAAAAAAAAGAACACACCCCTGATGAAAACCTGGACGAATTTCTGGACCTTTATAAGGAAACATCCAAGCGACCAAAATGACATAAGTTATAATAGATAAATTATATGTACTGTTTGTTACATGATTCACAATTATTTCCATATCCATTTCATCACTATTTCTAGTATATGTACAGGCTTTACATTATTATTTCAATGTTGTAATTAGCAGCTCTTTTACATGTGAAGCAGATTTGTTACGTGGCCGCATTAATTTAAGTTTCTTAAGGCTCAAGAAATTTTTTTTGGTAACACTTTACAATAAGGTTCATTAGTTTACGTTAGATAACTACATTAGTTAACATGAACTAATAATGAACTGCTCTTCTACAGCATTTATTAGTCTTAATGTTAATTTCAACATTTACTAATACATTATTAAAATAAAGAATTGTATTTGTTAACATTAGTTAATGCACTGTGAACTAACATGAACAAACAATGAACTGCTGCATTTTTAACTAACGTTAACAAAGATTAACAAATACAGTAACAAATGTATTGCTCATTGTTAGTACATGCTAGTTAATACATTAAGGTTAACAAATAAACCTTATTGTAAAGTGTTACCCATTTTTCTAATGGCACAGCAGACAGCATTTTTTTACAAAGTTATCTGCATCTCCTGTGCTGCATTAAGCCACTCCCATAATAGCTGTCACCGTTCAAATTAATGCACAGAATAGACTTACTGTACATCATGTAAGACTTCAATAAAATTATTAGGTAATTATTCCCTCATGAAAAAATCTCTCAATGAGTAAAACTGGCTCTGTCTATATTATCATAGACTTTTAAAGGGCTAGTTCACTCAAAAATGAAATTTCTGTCATTAATTACTCACCCTCATGTCGTTCCACACTCTTAAGACCTTCGTTCATCTTTGTAACACAAATTAAGATATTTTTGATGAAATCCAAGAGGTTTAAAAAAAAAAAAAAAAAATTTAAAAAAAGTATCCTCCATAGAAAGCAATGAAATTAGAAAGAAAATAAGAAATTAGAAAATATCTTAATTTGTGTTCCGAAGATGAACAAAGGTCTTACGGGTTTGTAATGACATGAGGGTGAGTACTTGAGTACTTCTGTCATTAAGGACATGAGTACTTAATGACAGAAATTTCATTTTTGGGTGAACTAACCCTTTAAATCATTATTATTATTATTGTTAGTTATTGTTATTATTATTATTTTAAATTAAGAACAGACTCCTGATCTAACCGCAATGTTGGGAAATTGCAAACAACACTAGTGTTACTGTAAAGAAACGCACACTTATGACGTGTCTGAAGAACAGCAGCGCAAAGCTGAACAGGCAGAGGTGAACAAACAGCACTGAAATGGTCTATTGACGATATTTGTAATGCGGTCCCATGCATAATACAGCATTGTAGCCAGGTTTCCATCCAAGGATTTTTTTGTGGGAAAAAAAAGTTTATCACTTAAAGGTGCCCTCGAATGAAAAATTTAATTTACCTTGGCATAGTTAAATAACAAGAGTTCAGTACATGGAAATGACATACAGTGAGTCTCAAACTCCATTGTTTCCTCCTCCTTATATAAATCTCATTTGTTTAAAAGACCTCCGAAGAACAGGCGAATCTCAACATAACACCGACTGTTACGTAACAGTCGGGGTGTACGCCCCCAATATTTGCATATGCCAGCCCATGTTCCCAACATTATGAAAGGCATTAGACAAGGGCAGAACGTCTGGATCTGCACAGATGAATTATCAGACTAGGTAAGCAAGCAAGAACAATAGCGAAAAATGGCAGATGGAGCAATAATAACTGACATGATCCATGATATCATGATATTTTTAGTGATATTTGTAAACTGTCTTTCTAAATGTTTCGTTAGCATGTTGCTAATGTACTGTTAAATGTGGTTAAAGTTACCATCGTTTCTTACTGTATTCACGGAGACAAGAGCCGTCGCTATTTTAATTTTAAACACTTGCAGTCTGTATAATGCATAAACACAACTTCATTCTTTATAAATCTCTCCAACAGTGTAGCATTAGCCGTTAGCCACGGAGCACAGCCTCAAATTAATTCAGAATCAGATGTAAACAATATAAAAGTATACAATACTCACATAATCCGACGCATGCATGCCGCATGCATGACGAACACTTTGTAAAGATCCATTTGAGGGTTATATTAGCTGTGTAAACTTTGTTTAGGCGCTGTTTAAGGCAAGCGCGAGCTCCGTGGGTGGAGAGCACGTGATTTAAAGGGGCTGCACAGAATAAATCGGCACGTTTATAATGATGCCCCAAAATAGGCAGATAAAAAAAAATCTATGGGGTATTTTGAGCTGAAACTTCACAGACACATTCAGGGGACACCTTAGACTTATATTACATCTTTTAAAAACATGTTCTAGGGGACCTTTAAAAATGTTTAGCGATATAGCTGATGGAAATGCCATTTGTCGATAATTTCTCAAATTTCGACAGTCTTTTTCCGCTTATCTTTAGCGCACATTTTATGTCGATACTTCAAATTTCACCAAAATGGGTTTGGAAAAAAATGTTGTCAAGAAAAAAGGGCTTTAACGCAAATAAATGTGGTGTCACATAACAGAATTAGCTTATACATGCAGCGTCCGCGTTCGTGGTGTTGCTTCCGTTAAAGCACCATTTCTCTGTAGTTCAAAGGTGCATCACAAGGATTAGGAAAATAGTGTCTTGAAAATCCCTGCAGTTTGACAAAAATTAGCGGAGTGTCAAATTAAGGAAGACTGTTAAGAGTTTTCAATGCTGACAATAAGAAAGGTAAAATAAAATACAGAAATGTTACTTCTGTATCTGAATAAATAAAAGTTCTGTCATAAAATTGAGTCTGTTTTGATTATCATGTGCAGAAGTGGTTCTAGGCTACATGACAAATGAAATCACAAACATGACACTTGTAATTGAAATAATTTTATAAGCGCAATTTTAATAATATAAAATTGTATCTCAAATAAATTAGGAAAAAAAGTTTGACTCCTAAATACGGTGGCCGAGAGAGCTCAACGCGCTGCAAATGAAGAAAACACATGCAAATAAAGAAAACATCTTCATCAGTTTGACAACACATGCGCTGCAAAAGTCCACAACACTTACAAATAGACAAACGCGCTGCAAATTCCACAACAATTACAAATAGTGAAACGCGCTGCAAATTCCACAACACTTACAAATAGACAAACGCGCTGCAAATGGCACATACCAGGCTCAGCGATCTCAAGTCCTTCTGCGATGATCTGAATGATGATGATGACGGTGACGATAATGATTAGGCTACTTTTAGAATTAAATTAATAATTTAATTTGCCCCGCAATAATTTATAGTGAAGTGAAGTGACATGTGGCCAAGTATGGTGACCCATACTCGGAATTTGTGCTCTGCATTTAACCCATCCAAGTGCACACACACACCGTGAACACACACCCGGAGTAGTGGGCAGCCATTGCTGTGGCGCCCGGGGAGCAGTTGGGGGTACGGTGCCTAGCTCAAGGGTCTCACCTCAGTCGTGGTATTGAAGGTGGGGAGAGCGCTGGACATTCACTCCCCTCACCGACAATCCCTGCCGGACCTGAGACTCGAACCCATGACCTTTGGGTTACAAGTCCGACTCTCTATCCATTAGGCCACGACTAGTGTATCATGCATAACCGACGCGATGAGATTAGCTAATTAGAAAAACTCAGCTAAAGTGGAAGTAAAAACTCAGCGATGAGAGCTCTACTTCAACATGTTGATAACACTATTTAACCTTAATTTATTTCTTAATATTTCTCTTGTGGCCCATACGTATTGAAAAAAAATAAGAGATATAGGTGTTACTTTTTTTTTTTTTAAAGTAACTGTACCACTATATCTCCATTTTTTTTTTCCAATACGTATGGGCCTATGGAGTTTCTTTTGTGTCTTTTTTATTCAAACAAACATATTGTGTTTGAGAGTAAAACTAATTATTTTGTAATTAAAAAATATATATATTGCAAAAAAGTCTTCTTAAGGCTCAAATAAAGAAGTTGATAACAGAATGAGCTCTCTCGGCCACCGTACCTAAAGCTCTAATAGAATTTTAGAAATGTTGTGTGACAATAAGCCTCAGTTTAACTATTGCAGACAATTTAAAAAAGGTTGAATACTTAAATAAAATGATTTAGGTCACAGCTGCATCTGTCTTTAAAAAAAAAAAAAAAATCAACAGCGATTTGATGTTTTTGAGCGGTTTGATGTTATTAAACTCTGAAACCAGAACAAATAACTTTTACTTTGAATGATCTTTTGCTTTGAATGCTTGACTGCATGTTCACGGCGTTAAAGATTGTTGCAATATGCAAAGACTGTACACCTATATCTCTTCTCATTTTTTTTCAATACGTATGGGCCTATGGAGTTTCTTTTGTGTCTTTTTTATTCAAACAAACATATTGTGTTTGAGAGAAACTAATGGTAGCACTTTATTTTACAGTACGTGTACTTTCCTGGTACATCTATAGTAATTATGTTGTACATACAGGTAAAAGAGTGGTAACACAAGGTACTTACCTGACATGTATGTACATGGAAACTAATAAGAAACACTGCTGTACTTTCCAATGATACATACATGGTAATTACTTTGTACCTATAGACAAGTGTTGGGTAATAACAGGTGCTTACTTATAGTGTCCGTATATGATAAATAACAGACACATTACTGTACTTACTAATAGTATGTACATGGTAACTATGTTGTACTCACAGACAAGTGTGCGTAGTAACAGGCACTTATGTGTGGTAACTAGTAAGACACATTACTGTACTTACTAGTGGTATATACATGGTAACTACTTTGTACCTATAGAAAAGTGTTGGGTAATAACAGGCACTTACTTATAGTGTCCGTATATGGTAACTAACAGACACATTACTGTTCTTACTAATGGTATGTACATGGTAAATATGTAGTACTTACAGACAAGTGTGGGTAATAACAGGCACTTATGTGTGGTAACTAGCAAGACACATTACTGTACTGTCTAATGTGTAACTTACACATTAACTAACTGGTATATTCACTAGTACGTTCATAGTAAGTACATGGAAATAGGACTGTAAAATAAAGTGCATCCTTGTACATAAACATTACATAGGAATTACCAGCTCTTACCAGGTGTAACTTACACATTAACTAACTGGTATATTCACTAGTATGTTCAGAGTAAGTACATGGAAATAGGACTGTAAAATAAAGTGCACCTTTGTACATAAGCATTACATAGGAATTACCGTGATCTCATGAGAATACGTATGTATTTTTACATAAAATATGCTTCTACCACACGTACATTTACTTACGTTTTCATACACACAAAAACAAAAACGTGTAATATTTAGTTTGTTTGCTGTGAGACAGAAGGTGTTTTCTTCTATGCAGCGACTGACAATACAACCATAAGATACATCAAAACACAACATATATTCACAAATCACACCCATTTTATTTGTTTGCTGTACTCCATATCTTTAGAATCCATATGTTTGTAAGGAACAGATCCAAATTCAGCCCTTTATCCATCAATGTTCATCTTGATTCTCAGCAGCAGCGACCGTCACAGTCAAAGCTCGCGCTCGTTATAATTTAAATTTGAAAGTAGCGCCACCCTCGAGAAGCGTTACGACATGGTTTACGGCACTGATATCAAACGCTCATTGGCTCTCACTTGCTTCGTCACAGATTGCGACATGCCGTGTTTCAGCGGATTGACATTTGAATAAGTGCGCGCGCCTTCACGTAGAGAAGCCGGATTCATCATATTCTGCTCTGTAAAAAACTATTATTTACCGCCAGAGAGGACTGCGACTGCAACTCATCATCATTTGAAGTACTTTTGGTACGACATTTTCGCAATAAATAAATTGTTGTGATTACGCTTCTTTGTCTGTCATTCTTTTATTTAAAACAGTACAGAGTTTTAATAAATGTTTATGGGTAACTTAGGTTTAAAGGTAGGAGTAGGATTAGTGGCTCAAAATATCGTTTTAATGTTATATGTTTCTTACACATTTCTGTCCATTATGTATAAAATGGGTATGTTTTGGTTCAGGATGGGGTTTAGGGATCTTACATTTATCTAGAAAACGATAACAGGGAAATTATACATATGTCTTTATGACATGAAAGATTCGTAAATATTTTTTTTTTGCTCTAAAAACATAAGTATTTTTATGTTTTAGTGCCATAAATACGTCAATATTGCACGTTTTAGCACCTTTCTAAACGTACAAAAACGTTTTGTGTCTTGAAAGTTATGCTCTTACCAGGTGTAACTTACACATTAACTAACTGGTATATTCACTAGTATGTTCATAGTAAGTACATGGAAATAGGACTGTAAAATAAAGTGCACCTTTGTACATAAACATTACATAGGAATTACCAGCTCTTTAACCTTTGTAATAATAAGCTTAAGCATTTTAACACAATTAGTAAGTACAGTAATGTGTCTTACAAGTTACCATAAATAAGTGCCTGTTATTACCCACACTTGTCTGTAAGTACAAAATATTTACCATGTACATACCATTAGTAAGTACAGTAATGTGTCTGTTAGTTACCATATACGGACACTATAAGTAAGTGCCTGCTATTACCCAACACTTTTCTATAGGTACAAAGTAGTTACCATGTATATACCACTAGTAAGTACAGTAATGTGTCTTACTAGTTACCACACATAAGTGCCTGTTACTACGCACACTTGTCTGTGAGTACAACATAGTTACCATGTACGTACTATTAGTAAGTACAGTAATGTGTCTGTTAGTTACCATATACGGACACTATAAGTAAGCACCTGTTATTACCCAACACTTGTCTATAGGTACAAAGTAATTACCATGTATGTATCATTGGAAAGTACAGCAGTGTTTCTTATTAGTTTCCATGTACATACATGTCAGGTAAGTACCTTGTGTTACCACTCTTTTACCTGTATGTACAACATAATTACTATATATGTACCAGGAAAGTACACGTACTGTAAAATAAAGTGCTACCAAACTAATTATTTTGTAATTAAAAAATATATATATTGCCAAAAAAGTCTTCTTAAGTCTCAAAAATAAAGAAGTTGATAACAGAATTATTTGCAGTGCGTGTAAATCTTTGAAAACCTTTATTTTTCCTTGTGCACTTCGAGAACTTTTCATCCCAAACCCACACATTTTGCTCTCTTTTCTGCTGTCTTTTTTGCGGGTCAAAATATTTTGATTGCGAGGTGAATAGGTTTGTGTGGCGACCAGGGCGGGCGAGAGCCGTGAGAGAACGGCGCGAGAGATAATGAGCTCCACCTGGGAGGCGCGCCGGTCCCTCACGGAGGAGCTCCGGGAGCATAAAAGGAGGAGCGACGACAGTGAAGGACGAGAGAGGACCAGGCCTGGATATTATTTTATGTTTTATGTTTGTGTGGCCGGCAGACGTCCGCGAGGGTCTGCCGGCATTACTTTTGTTTTGGTTTTTGGTTTATTTATATATTAAAGTTTTGTTAAACGTTCGCCGGTTCCCGCCTCCTTCTTCCCGTATATACGAACTGCGTTACATTGGTGCCGAAACCCGGGAGGAAGGAGGGACATGCTGTCTGAGAGCCCTCGCTGCTGAGGGGGATCGCGGTGCTGCGGAGTTCGGGCAGCGCGGGAGTGTGAAGACCGCGAGAGGCTGCCCGAGGCGGTGGTACTGGAGCCTGGTGAAAGGTGGGGCGGAGACCCGGATGCCGTGCTCCTGGGACGAGGTGGGGTGGCTGCCGTCCTGGAGGGAGCGGAGGAGTCGCCGCCGTCCGCCGTGGGCCGGAGCTCCTCCGTGAGGGACTCGAGGCCGGCGCGCCTCCCAGGTGGAGCTCATTATCTCTCGGGCCACCGGCCTCGCGCCGTTCTCTCACGGCTCTCGCCCGCCCTCGTCGCCACAGTTTGCAAGTTGAAAAGTTTTGCGAATTGAAAAGTTTTGTTTGCACGTGAAGCTGTAGCTCAGTGGGCGGTCTCTACCAACCAGGATGAAAGGCATTTTTCTATTGGTCACCCTCGATTGAAGTGACAAGTTGGCCACGCCCACTACGGTTTCCCGCCGCTGCTGCTGCCACCGAGAAGATAAGAGAAGCGAGAATGGCGAGCAACAGGTCGTTTACTGGGTAAAATAACTAATTTAATATCATAAACGCAGTGACAAGTGAACTGAATGATTCTCTCTTCTTATGCTGTCCCATTTAAATACTTAACGTTGGCTAGACCAGTCTGTAGTTAGTGTTACCGTTGACTAGATTTTATTAACGTTAGCCAACACTAGCAGCCAGAGCCACCATTAGTAACGTTTATACCATAAGAAAACAACAAACGGTGCTAATATACAGACATAATGTGGTGTAATACTACACAAAAAAAAATATTATCATAACCTTTATCTCCATACCAAAATCCCAGATGGCCAGACAGTGATTAATCTTTTATAAATCGTTAAAATATTAATGTCTGTGACCATGGAGACTGTTGTATAGACTGTAAGTATTTTAAACGTGTAACTTTAAAATGATAAATGTTTATTATGAATAAATAGCGCTCATAAACGGCCGCGGAGATGGCATTCTCAAGTCAAACTAGCCGGGGCTTGGACCCAGAAACGGCGTTCCTTACGTTACGAGTTAACAAGCGGATATTTTTACCCCAGAACATAGGCCCAACTCTACGAACATCGAAAATAGTGCCTCTCAACCTTTACGCTGAGAAAATCCAAATCTGATTATTAATGTCAGCTCAGCTAGCAACACTGGACATCGACCACACGGCAAACGTTACTAATGGTGGCTCTGGCTGCTAGTTTTGGCTAACGTTAATAAAATCTAGTCAACGGTAACACTAACTACAGACTGGTCTAGCCAACGTTAAGTATTTAAATGGGACAGCATAAGAAGAGAGAATCATTCAGTTCACTTGTCACTGCGTTTATGATATTAAATTAGTTATCTTACCCAGTAAACGACCTGTTGCTCGCCATTCTCGCTTCTCTTATCTTCTAGGTGGCAGCAGCAGCGGCGGGAAACCGTAGTGGGCGTGGCCAACTTGTCACTTCAATCGAGGGTGACCAATAGAAAAATGCCTTTCATCCTGGTTGGTAGAGACCGCCCACTGAGCTACAGCTTCACGTGCAAACAAAACTTTTCAATTCGCAAAACTTTTCAACTTGCAAACCTATTCACCTTGCAAGCAAAATATTTTGACCCGCAAAAAAGACAGCAGAAAAGAGAGCAAAATGTGTGGGTTTGAGATGAAAAGTTCTCGAAGTGCACAAGGAAAAATAAAGGTTTTCAAAGATTTACACGCACTGCAAATAATTCTGTTATCAACTTCTTTATTTTTGAGCCTTAAGAAGACTTTTTTTGCTATATATATATATTTTTTAATTACAAAATAATTAGTTTTACTCTCAAACACAATATGTTTGTTTGAATAAAAAAGACACAAAAGAAACTCCATATGGGCCACAAGAGAAATATTAAGAAATAAATTAAGGTTAAATAGTGTTATCAGAACATGTTGAAGTAGAGCTCTCATCGCTGAGTTTTTACTTTCACTTTCTGCAGTGAATAATTAACTGGGTTTTGAGAAATAAAATCAAGTAAATTATTTAAAAATATATATTATTTATTATTAATCATTTATTAATAATATTTTAACGCAAAATAATATCCCCCAAATCGTTTGTCCTGGTGTCGAGACTGGCACAGACCACAACGAAAATGTTATAGGGAACACATTGACGTACCTGTCTGGGACCGCTGGCTGGGATTGTTCATGTTTACTATTAGGTGGTGTGCACCTGAAAGGTGAGTTTTTTTTCGTTTTGTTTGTTAACATTCTGATCTGCATTATGAGCAGTCCTATTTGCAGCGCGTTTATCTATTTGTAAGTGTTGTGACTTTTGCAGCGCGTTTCACTATTTGTAAGTGTTGTGGAATTTGCAGCGCGTTTCACTATTTGTAAGTGTTGTGGAATTTGCAGCGCGTTTGTCTATTTGTAAGTGTTGTGGAATTTGCAGCGCATTTCACTATTTGTAAGTGTTGTGGAATTTGCAGCGCGTTTGTCCATTTGTAAGTGTTGTGACTTTTGCAGCGCGTTTCACTATTTATAAGTGTTGTGGAATTTGCAGCGCATGTGTTGTCAAACTGATGAAGATGTTTTCTTTATTTGCTGGTGTTTTTTTCCACCGTACCTAAAGCTCTAATAGAATTTTAGAAATGTTATGTGACAATAAGCCTCAGTTTAACTATTGCAGACAATTTAAAAAAGGTTGAATACTTAAAATGTTTTAGGTCACAGCTGCATCTGTCTTTAAAAAAAAAAAAAAATCAACAGCGATTTGATGTTTTTGAGCGGTTTGATGTTATTAAACTCTGAAACCAGAACAAATAACTTTTACTTTGAGTGATCTTTTGCTTTGAATGCTTGACTGCATGTTCACGGCGTTAAAGATTGTTGCAATATGCAAAGACTGTACCAGTCTTTTTATGGACCCTAATTTTTTTTTGCATCCAGGACAAATGAGCTGCTGTGTCCAAACCGGCGCTTCGTCAAATAAAGGCAGTAATGTCCAGTCAGACAAGCTGCTCCACTTCTCCGTCGTCATCTTATATTTCCTAATAACATTATGTGAAAATAAGCAGCACTGGCGGATATCAATTGTCTCATTACTCTGTACATTTTACAAATATTTTTTTAAAAAATTGCGTATATTTGCTTTGTCGATAACAAAACATTGCAAAAACTGGATGGAAACTTGGCTTGTGAAAGGATTAAGAGTTAATTCTCATTAATACAGAAAAACTAGAAAAACTTAGGTTTAGAAAAACTAAAAAATAACCACTTTACCCTTAATAACATAAGTGCTGTCGTTGTTTTTATTCATGTGCAACCTGTACATATCTTTTAACATCTCCAAAAAAGTGTGTTTTAGGGTTTCATGACCCTTTAAAATGCTTTGTAGCCTATGCATAGGGGCTTTCGCACCGGCTTTCGAACCCATTAAAAGTCTTCTGTTTTAAAAAGGTGTCATTTAAGCGTCCCCTAAGTTTTTCCTAGAGCTGCTATAAAGCCAAAACAATGTCCATTAATTTTCCTATTATTACTGTGAAGCTGCTTTGAAACAATCTGTATTGTAAAACGTGCTATATAAATGAAGATGTCTCTGAAGTACCGTAAACAGTCACTTATGTCCTGCCGCTCTGGTTGTTGTGTGGAATTCTGAGCACACAGCGCTCCCATTCCTCATCTTCGTTATTTTTCAATAGGTTTAACAGTCCTATCTAATACGTTATTAGATAGAACTGTTAACGTAAATTGAATATGAAATTAGTATCATAGCGTTTGCCATGTGGTTGATGCCCAATGGCGCTAGCGGAGTATAAATGGTTCATTCCGTGTCAAATAAACAATATTTCGGAAACTTCCCCGGCTAAAATTTTTGATTTTAATATTTTTTAAAAAGACAAACATAAATAGTGATGAAAGCCAAAATAATAATGTCACAGATGTACATTTACTGAGTAATCCACTATTTTGTAGAGGGGGGGGGTCAAAATGACAATTTTCACCTGAGATTTGGAGCCAATTTACAGGGGTGTAAAAATTACTTTTGAAAGTTGGCAGCAGCACTATTTTATTTTTACACATCAGTAGGTCTATTAGTACAGTCTGTTGATTTTTAGCAATATCTGTTTCATTATATGCCAATGGATAAAATATATATTTTTTAGCCTTCAATTTGCATGCCTGTAACTCAAGAAGCATTAAAAATATCTAAATAGAATCTGGTTCTTAACAAACTTTCCTTTTGGTATCTTCATTTTAAAGGCCCTCGATGGTTCAAATGAAAATACATGATGAAATATGTGCACATACACGGTGCTAGTTTAGAGCAATAGATTATATGAAATGTCCATAAAAATATCTAAACTTGAAACATGCTTACTTCTGTCCGTATATGATCTATGATCCACATGACGAGTGTTGTTAAAGGGGTGATGAACTGAGAAATCAAAATTTCCTTGAGCTTTTGACATATAAGAGGTCATCATACTATAAGAATATCCTGTAAGTTTCAGAGCTGAAAACTTCCTTGTTAGTCCAATAAAAGTTTTATTGACACCAGACCCAGCAAACGACAGGATTTTCAAAGTGGGGATCTATGACGTCAAAGGGCAGCAAGCACCGCCTCCGCTGAAGATAATCAACGCCTACTTCATCACTGCCTGTTTAGCCCCGCCCACCGATTCGCGCATGACATGCAATAGAATAGGTAGCCTGTAAGTAACATAGGCCTACGTGGTAGTAATAATAATAATAATAATAATTTGTTACATTTATATAGCGCTTTTCTGGGTACTCAAAGCGCTTTACATATAGAAGGGGGAATCTCCTCAACCACCACCAATGTGCAGCATCCACCTGGATGATGCGACGGCAGCCATATTGCGCCAAAACGCCCACCACACACCAGCTTATTGGTGGAGAGGAGACAGAGTGATGAAGCCAATCAGTATATGGGGATGATTAGGAGGCCATGATGGACAGAGGCCAATGGGCAAATTTGGCCAGGAGGCCGGGGTTACACCCCTACTCTTTTCGAAGGACATCCTGGGATTTTTAACGACCACAGAGAGTCAGGACCTCGGTTTAACGTCTCATCCGAAGGACGGTGCTTGAGCACCCCCTGCTGGCCTCACTAACACCTCTTCCAGTAGCAACCTAGTTTTTCCCAGGAGGTCTCCCATCCAGGTACTAACCAGGCTCAGCCCTGCTTAGCTTCAGTGGGCAACCAGTCTTGGGCAAAACTCCCGTTTTATTCAACGAATCTTGGTTATATCGCGTTTGCACTGTTAGTGAAGATGAAAGCATTTGTTAGTGTACAGAAATTGAGTTGCAATGACGAGATCACTGCTTTCATGCGCTCAACAACATGTCTGTGATCGGCTACAGTGTTCATCACTGCAACCTTTCATGCCATGATTTAAATATAATGCCATGGATCTAAATGTAATGCAACACTTTTTATGATTAGTTAACACTGAGAGCTGTAATAGTAAAAACGCGCTAAAAGAGAGAGTAATACTTAACTATTTCAAATGGAAACACGTTAGCCAATCGCAGCAGTGGGCATTTACACTGAAGCCTCACAGCAGACACGCCCCTTAAAACAGAACGTTCAAACCAGAGGGCTAAAATCAGGGTAGGAAAAATGCCTTTTATTTATAAATTATGACAATTTTGGATGTAAAAAGCATACTAACATTAAGTGCACCCCAGGATAAAACAATAAAACAACGCAGTTCATGACCCCTTTAAACTCATCGCGGTGCTCCACTTTTTTTACATATTAAATATCGTTAGTCATATAAAAGCATGAAATGGTGCAATGTTGTGCAAAAGGCATGAAAACAACTAATACTGTGTAAAAACTGAATGGAGATTATCGAATTATCATAAGATTTGTGAGTGATTTAGAGCACAGCAGAACTCGGTCAGATATAGGCTTATTAATGAAAGTTCTTATCAAAAAAATGTATTGTATTAAAAGAGCAGCTATAAAAATAGCCAGTGTTGAGCAGCAAACAGGTATTTGAAGCTGCTGGTGTCTCTGGAGTCTTGAGAACCTAACCATGCAGGCTGGCAGTTGTGCGTAAAGATGCATTAAAGATGCATTTTAGACACCACTAACCAAACCTAACAAAGAGAAACATTTACAGTGGGTGTAGAAATACATTTTCAAACCAGTTTTATTGCTGTGGGTTTTTTTTGCAACATGGGATAGTGCATAGTGCATTGTACAATAGTGCATTGTACTATGCACTATCCTCCTTTTTATACCAGTCATTTTAATACCCTCCATCTCACTTCCCAGTATTCCAGCCCAAATCATCACCCACCAGCTCCTTGCTGACGTAGCAGTCTTGTTGGAACGTGGTGGCCATTCACCAACCATCCAGAAATCATCCATTTAGACCTTCCATTGTAGTATGGCATTAGTCAGTGAATAAAACTATTTAAAAATCAGTCTTCATGTATTTCTAAACCCACTGTAAACGTTTCTCTTTGTGAGGTTTGGTTTGGAGTGGCTGAAATGCATCTTTACGCACAACTGTCAGCCTTCATGGAGAGCTTCTTGAGACTCCAGAGGCACCAGCAGCTTCAAATACCTGTTTGCTGCTCAACACTTTTTTTTATAGCTGCCTTTTTAATACAATAAATTTTTTTGACAGGAACTTTCCTCAATAAGCCTTTATCTCACTGAGTTCTGCTGTGCTCTAAATCACTCACAAATCTTATGATAATTCGATAATCTCCATTCAGTTTCACACAATATTAGTTGTTTTCATGCCTTTTGCACAACATTGCACCATTTCATGCTTTTCATCTTCAAAAAGATCTTTCTTCCTCCCCATATTGCATGGGAACTGTGACTTGCTTAATAATGTGAAACAACCTCTAAGTAGGGTTTCCATAGATCTGGCTAATTATTTTGTCTGAGATTGTTACCAGTTATATAAAAAGACATGGATACATAAACGAACAAACATTTTCTTAGAAAAGCTAAAATCTGAATGTTTATTGTACTGAAATCTTACTCAGAAGCCGTGGCGTTGCTCCGACTTTGCTTTTCAAACCGGAAGATAGAAATTGCTCTAAAAATTTCAACAAAAAAAAAATTTCCACTTATGGATAAAGTTAATGAGTACCTTTTAGTGTTTTCAATGATGTGCAGCCTGGACATATGTTCAAATCTCAAAAAATGTGTTTTGGGGTTTCATGACCCTTTAATAAACTTTCCCTTTGAAATCTTCATTTCCAAGGCCCTGTATAGTTCAGTCCCAGAGATATGGGGATCTCAAAGCAGCTCCACTTTCAAATTGTAAACCAAATGTGGTTCACTTTGCACACAGCTGATTCTTATTGCATTTAAAGTGGAATGACTGAAGAAAAAATTTTAAACTTCTTTCCCTCTATCAAAAGAATTGCATAAAATATAACTCTTAGTACCAAAAATGTATGTTTTTGGCACTCAGATAGGTGTTGTATTCAATTGTTTTGTTAGAGGGAAAAAAAGGATACATTTATAAGTTTCAGTGTTGTTTGTTCTTCAGACATTCTTCTTTAAACACAAATAACTATCAGCTGTTTAAAAAGTTACCTACAACTGGTTCTTGACCATTAAAAATGGGTAAAATTCAACAATTTGGACATGGAGTCAAATTGGGGTCCCAATATCTATGGGACTGAACTATACAGGGCCCTAAAAATGAAGATTCCTAAAGAAAAGTTAATTAAGAATGAGAATCTACACTGAAAAAAAAAATGTGTTGGATTTACTTAAAAAGTGTGATGCAAAAATGGTGCATATATTTTAAGTAAATCGAACTTGGAGCAAATTTATGTTAAACTAACAAGAAAACCTTTGTTATAGATACTTAAATATATTTGTTTACTCAACATTCTTTACTTAAACAAGTTGAATTTACCAAGCAATAGCAAGTTGTGTTAACTTAACATTTAAGCTAAATTACATTAAAAAAAGACAGTTAATTGAGTTGAACCAACTTAAAATTAATTTTAGACCTTGAGCTATCAAATAAAACTTACTGTACTGCTCTAGAACATTCAATGTCTTAAAATAAGTACAAAACATACAATAAGCACAAAACAGAGCATTTTACTTCATTTTTGAACAGCATTTCAACAAAAGGTTTTAACACAATTAGTAAAATTAGTACAAAAATAAAGCATTTTAGGTTTACTGACAGAGATTGCAATACTACTCTGGAAACAGCAACTTAAACAGTCTATAACCAAAAATCATGACTGTAGTACTTCTGAAAAAAGTGACAATTTGACCAAAAGAAAGTTAGTCTCTAAAGGATCGTACATGAAGCCACCTTTGTGATAATCCTCAGTGTGTGTGCTGTTCCAGTTCCTCAAGGTCACCATGGCTATCCTAAAGAAAAGCATAGCAAATGTGTATTTACTTAAAACATTACTTGGTTTCAGATTGTTTTACAGTGGGGGAAAAAATATAATGCATTTATGAGATAGAATGTTTTGAAATAAGAAAACACACATTTATATTTAATAAATAAAATAAATGTTAGTTTGTTTCATTTCTGTTTTATTTGGGTAAAATTGATTTACTGCCATTAGTAAGTTGATTTTTGAGGTTTGCAGTAGGGATGTCAATTTTCACAAATTCCCATGTTCAATTGTCATTTAAATTAATGATCAATTAATCGTTAACTTTAAAACTGAAAGATGTCTACTGCAGTGGCATATATGCACCGGCATGACGGAGTGCCAATGTCACTCAAAACGCCAGCTCCCTCACCATTTTGTTTGTTTGTTGTTTTGTTTGTTTTTACTCTAAACAACTATCACGGGTGGTTGCAGGCAAACAGATGAAGATGAAGGTTCCAACACAAAGCTTCAATAACAATAATACAAATGACAGGCGAACAGGATGCAACACTTAACTTAGGGGGTGTTTACACAACACCGTTTTCAACTAAAAATGGAAAAGTTTAGGCTTTTTGGTCGTTCATTTCCAAAACAATGGCATTTTGGTGGCCTAAAATTTTTGAAAACGGGTTTCAAAGTGCTCGTTTTTGAAAATGATACCGTTTTCATCTCCGTATAAACTGCAAAAATGCGAATCTGTGAAAATGGTGATGGCATGCACATGCATATTACGTGTTTAGTCTATCCACCTTATTTTTCAACGCGAAGGTAAGATGTTTCTGTGAATGTGAGAATTCTGATTAATTAGCCACTATAGGGAAATAACGAGAAGAATATCAAAGTGCAGTAAACTGTAAAAATAAGGTGGATAGGCATGCACGTTTGTCGCGAGTGCTCCGTAAAAGAATGCATATGTGCAGGTGTGTTAAATAAGGGAGACATGCAAAAATGTACAGAGCAGGGGGTCCCCAAGATCAGGTTTAAATACCACTGTCATATATATAGCGTTCAATGTATTCCAGACACTCACCTGGTAATGCCTGATGAGATTATCAGCGTTGTCAGAGAGCTAAATCATTAAACACTTAATCGACTTATCTGTGTATTTCCGCAGACGGGATTGGACTGAAAAGTACATGAAACAAAAAAGTTGATTTCATAGTGCACACACAAGCTTTTATATCTAAACTGACTGAGAAAAATATGATGCATTTAAAGAAGACAAATCACCCAAAATGCAGAAATTATGCCAGGTGCACCTTTTATTTTGTCAAAGCCAATTTGTCAAAAACAATTAATAGTCAAGTGTGATATTAACAACTTGTTACCTCCAAAAACAGGATGCACCATATCCTTCTATTGCACCACAACTGTTCGCACTGGAAAGATGGATAGAGAGAAAAACAACAGTATTAAATAACATAAAAATGATTAGGCTAGCTTTTTAAAATTTTTATGTATTATTTTTGGGTATTGAGTGAAAACTCAATGCATTAGTGCAAACTCGATACTTTTACCTTAAGCAGTCTTCATGAATACAAAAAATGCATTTAAGCACTCAGCAATATGTTCAATGGAAGCACGCACATTTATAAAAAAATATATACTCGCGTGCAAACCGGTTTCATGTGCATAACTCGATGTAAGAACTAGTTGCAAAGTATTCATAAGTAACATGTTTCTGATTGTTGAAGAATTCATAGCAATTCAAAATATAAATTTAACAAATCCCCAGTGACTGCAAATGCAATAAACGTGGACGTTAGACGACGCACTTGTATTTTATTTCGTTAAAATAAAGCTAAGCTTTAGCTTACCTCCTTTCACCATTGTCACCACATTGCGCTTCAGAAAACGTTGCGTTGTGCTTCCAGTTTAAGAATACACCCCACTAACACAATAAATGAGTGTTAATGAATGTTTAAAAAGTCAAAATCTAATGTTTTACTTCGTTAATATAAAGCTAAGCTTTAGCTTACCTCTTGCTTCCGTCTTCACCACATCGAACTTCAGAAAATGTTGTTGCGCTTCCATTTTAGGAATACACCCTACTAACACAATAAACGAGTGTTTATGAATATTTAAATAGTCAAACTCTAATATTTTACTTCGTTTTCTTTAAAGACAGCTTACCTGACCGAGTTCTCGCTGTCTTCACCACATCACGTTTCAAAATGGCTCCAGCTTCGCTCATTGGCTGGATAGAACATTTACATATCACGCAGCTCACAAATACGTAAAATTTTATGTTAGGTTTACTTAATTTAAACCAAGTTGCAATGCTAGTTGATGTTAATTAAGTTTTTTTAATTTACTTTACGCATACACTTATGTTCACCTTTTAATTTACATTTTTGTGTTGCATACACTAGAAAATGTTAAGTAGAGTTTGAAATGTTATGAATATATATATATATTTTTGAGTTTAATCTATTCATCTTTAAAGTAATAGATGTTGAGCCAACGAATCACTTTTTACAGTGCAGATGGATATTAAGATATCTTGAATACTTTGAGTTACAGGCATGCAAACTATGGAAAAGGAATATTTATGGCACACACACTGGTATGTTCTATGCAATTGAGCTGTTTGTGCATGAAAATGATACATTTCTAGTTTTAACATTATTTGTTCTTTAGATGTTCCTCTTTAAAAGAAAAAAGTGTCAGCTGTATAGAGATCGACCGATATATCGATTTACCGATATTTTCCCCAATATTTAAGCGTATTACCATAATCAGATATCAGTTTTGTAATATTGGATTTACCGATAAACGCCGCCATGTTGTGGGTGTTTTGAGAATTGCACGCAGAATCTCCGTTAAAGCGCATCTGAGGGGAGACAAGACAACGGCGTGCACAGGTAAAGTATACTTTGCTGTAATTTGTAAACTTTATTTAAAGCTGCAGTCCGCGATTTTTGGCCCTCTAGAGGTTAAGAAACAGAACTGCACACGTCTTGCAGAAGAATATTGTAGCCGGAGCAACTTTTCTCCATGTATGTCTATGGCGAGTCACGCAGTTACTGTGGTACTCTGCAGCGGGTCCTACCAGTCCGGTCTGAAATAGTCAGAATATAAACACTTATTATAAGTGTACCATAATGATTCAGGGTAAGACAAAAACACGGTTTGGAAAATGTATTCATGTTGTACATTCTCATTATATAATTTTTGTAAATTATGAACACAAAAAAAGTTACGGAGAGCAGCTTTAACATAACAGCCATTAATGCACAAATTAGATGTTACATAAATGCCTGAAATGTAGCTAGTTTATGCAGCTTGTCTCTAAGAACTAGACAAGCTCACAGAGTCATGTAAGATAATCCGTCAAGTCCTGTCCCAAAAAGTAACTTTGCGTGAATTAAATACAGCCATGAATGAGCACATGTTGGAAATAAAAGCACTGAATTTAATTCTCTCTCTGTTGTCTATGCTCATCATTAGTCTTGTGAAGTCGTCTGCATTTTGCTGTTCACTCAGCGGGTTGATGCTCAGGAAATGCTCCAGCATGGCCACCGCATGTAACTTTTAACAAGATTCACTCATTTAAAACACCGTAATTTATATAAACATTTACTATATAACCATGTAATTCGCTAATAAACATCCAAGTAAACACAATGGAACACTATGGAAATTATCTCCGCGAGCTATCGCAGTTTGAGTATAGTTCTGTGTAAATGCATAGATAAACAGCACTTTGTCAGCAGATATTTCATAATCCAGAACGACAAAAACATTATTAATAATTCTGATATAACATACCAGTTGAAAAATGCAATAAAATACGATTTATATACGTTTATATTCCAATATTCCAGAGAATATTGTTCAGTTATTTAACATTATCCAGCTAATTATTCTTCACTCTTTAGCCTATTAAACAGCTTATAAATCTACTAAAACTGTAGTTTAAAATGAAGTATTACATTTCTGCAAAGTTGATACAACTCATGTCTTTATTTTCTCCATTTGAAAACATTAGACATTCTACATTTATTTTGCTTATTGTTAACATTAGTGTTGCTGCTGATGCTTTTTTTTGTAATATGAAGATTAAAATTATCATGAAAGACTACAAATTTTCAACAACAACAGTTTAGTAACAGTTTTTTTGCACTTTCAGACCCCTCTGTTTATTGGTGTAAAAATAAGATTTGTTTTGTTTTCTGTGCAAGGAGGGAGTGATTGTTAGAAATAAAATGGTTTGTTCAGTTCAGTGGTGTTGTAATCGTGTCAAAAACAGAAGTATAACAGTAAATACATATTGGTTCTGCATATCGGTTATCGGGCACATAAACGCACAAATTATCGGTATCGGTTCTAAAAAAATCAATATCGGTCGATCACTAGCTGTATGCAAAGTGACCCATATTTGGTTTTTGACCACTGAAAAGGTGTACAATTTACTTCAATTTAGGATCTCTATCTCTAGCATAGAACCATTGAGGGCCTTTAAAATGAAGATAACCAAAAGGAAAGTTTAAGAACCAGAATCAAAAAAGGATATTAAGATATCTTTAATACTACTTGAGTTATAGGCATGCAAACTTGAGGCAAATAACACAAGAAGTGCTTTTTGCCATTTTTGAACTGTCACCGTTGGCATATAATGCAACAAAGATTGCTAAAGTCAACAGATTTTACTAATAGACCTACTAATCTCTGTGTAAAAATAAAATGATACTGCCATCTTTCTAAAGTAAACACCCCTGTAAATTGGCTCTAAATTTCAGGTGAAAAATTGTCATTTTGACCCCCTCTACAAAATAGTGTATTCTGTAAATATACATCTGTGACATTTAATATTTTGGCTTTCATCTCGATTTATGTTTGTCTTTCTACAGAATAAATATTAACAAAATCAAAAATTTGAGCCGGGGACCACTGGTTGAGTTGACACTGAATGACCCAAATAGATGATATGTTTTGCTTGGTTCCTTTCAAAATCGCATTGGATTTCCTCTTAAAGGTTTGTGTTTGTGGAGTAAAAATGTAGACTATAAACTGTTTACATGTTTTTTTTTTAAAAATGGCGAGTGCTGGTGTTTTGCATGTGTTCGGCCAATCGATGTACACTTAACGTCACTGGTAGTGTTCCTATTGAGCTGGGTTAGACCCTACTCTGAAGTAGGAGCTAATTTAGTCCCTTCAATAGGCATCCCTATAACTAAAATCGTTCCCAGTTCCTGCGGTGTGAACGCGTCAAAAAACGGGTATGTCCGCCAATAGTTATAAGAACTATGAGAACGTTCCAACGGTGCGAAAGCCCCTCATGCAAACTCCTGCATATCATCTTTTGTGCTCTGCTGAACTTCTGTGTGTTTCCAGTGCTCCGAGATCCAGACAGTAACCCGTACTCTCTGCTGGAGGGAGACGGTGAACTAGGCGGTGACACAGACGCCAGTGAGAACATGGGCGGCAGTGACCGCAGGAGACGTTCACGTCGTCGCCTTAATGACCAGGAACCCAGCCTTATGGATGCAGCTGCTAACGAATCAGACAGTCAGGCAGCCGCCAGTGAGAATGGACTGGGTATGACAAAATTTCAGGTTTTGATATGCACAGGTTGATTAAGAACATTTGAGCGCACATAATTTGTAACCTGTATTTGCATAGCACTATTATCTTTTTATTGGTTTCCCCTTTCCCATCACAAGTCTAATGATGCCATGGGTATGCAATGCAGCAGCAAGAAAGCATTTTTTTGTGCACCTCACTTCATTTTTTTCCTCTTGTGGTTATTCACCACCTTGCTAGTTGGCTGCTCAACTGTTTTTTGTTTTGGGGTTTTGTTTTGTTTTTTTGAAGAATGTAGTCAGGAGATGTACAGCTAATGTGGTCCACTGACCTAGTTCTACTTTGTCACTATGCAGTTAGATGCACACTCAACCCACTCTGCTCATGTTAACAGTAACAAGACAATATTTTGTACATTTGGAACAAAATCAGTTCTGCTCAATGAAATCCTTCATGACATCAGAGCTCGTGTTAACTGAAGATTTTCCGTCATTGACGGAAAAATCTGAGAGCCGTCCGTCATTTTGACAGATTACACTGAGGCTGATGTAATTTATAACTGTAATTCCCACCCCTGTCCACTTGGTGGTGAGTGCGCTCCAGTGTGGCAGCAGAGCGCGAGTTCAGTCTCCAGAATAAAATGAAAACGATGCGTTTGATTACACACAGGCGAGCACCCAATTTAAGTCTATATTATAATAATACATTTATAATACTTATACTTACATAATTAAGTTTCTAATCCAGTTCGTTTTGTTTTAAATGGTTTTTGTTATTTTTCTTGCTGAAAAATGGTTTATGGTCAACGAATGGCTTTTCTGAGGTATAATGTTACGTGACATTGTTTCCAACACTGATTGAACTGATTAAGACATGATACAGATTTCGGTAAGCTACTGTATCTTGCAACATACAGCTCTGGAAAAAAATAAGAGACCACTCCAAGTTCAGAAATCAATGTTAATTGGTCTCTTAATTTTTTCCAGAGCTGTGTTTTCTGATGTTCATTCATGTTTATTTCGTTCTGTAAAGTAGTAAAGAGGAAGGGATGATCGCGTTCACTCACGATCCGCTACAACTGTTAAAGATGAAAACTGAAAACCAGTCTTTGTTCAACTTTCTTTTCATAATATAAATAAATGCATAGCCTAGGCCCATTTGCTTATCCTGTAAGTTTGTGAATAAAAATGAAAATGTGGACGAATAAAGAAGCTATTAAATGTCTTATTTTCATTAAAATCTAAAAATTAAAACGATGGATGATAATTGAAGGAATTTTTACTATCCTGTCCTTCAAAATGACGAACAGTGTCTAACGCGACCTCTGCATGACATCATGCTGCAAAAGGAAAAAGTTAAGTGTGGGGTGGACTAGAGTTGTTTGAAAGCAGGCATCTATCAGCGGACTGGTCCGCGATAGACGTCTGCTTTCAAATGCTCCTGTGTATCTGTAAGCGCTTGATGAAGAGCATCACTGATGACTTTTTACTACGCTTTTACAGCGTTGATCATTGAAGCCAGTCACAGACATATCCGATGAGCCGTGAACACAATGGCCAATCAGAGTTGTTTACGAATCCACTAGGTACCGAAGTTGGTACTTTTGACAACTCTAGGGTGGACAGGGCAAGCTTGCTTGCTCTCTGCCTTCCCAAGTTATGCACTGCGCAGGTGTGACATTTTATTCCTTCCACGCAATAACAACCCAGGCAAGGATAGTTGGCAAAATCCATCCATGGCCATTATTTTATTGGGCATATTCTGCCTTGTGGGCCCATTTAATAAATTTAGATACAGCTGTTTTGATTGGACTTGATTTATTTGCTTTGGTGTCTCTTCAAACACCATCTCTCACACACACTTTCACCCCCCCCACCCCCCGGCCAGAGCATCATACATTTTTATTGTGTGTCTCAGCAGATTGTGAACTAAATGTGGAATGTATTGTTAGGAGTGCAATACCACCAAGTCTGAACGGGTAACACAACTTTGATGATGGTGGAAGCTACTAAACGTAGACACACTGTGGCATTCCCCAATTGATATTATCAATTACATTATCAATTGTCCGATGTCAGTCGCCATTAATAAAATAGATTACATAGTTTAGAATAATCACATAGACCTAGGCCTGCAGTAATTGCACAATTACAATTTTCAAAGTTTTTGTTGTTACTCATACTTAGAAGAAGATCTTGGGTCAATGGACAAATAACATTTCCATCTCATATCCCTGTTGCAGCATTTGTGATTTCAAAAATGTGGAGTCTTAGTTATTAAAAAAAAAAAAGATTTGCATACTGAGAAACTGCTAATAAAAAAAAAAGTGTTCAAGGGAAATTTTACATATCTTCCTAATTTGACGTGCAATATCTCATGAAGGAAATAAGGTAGGGGATAATTCTTTTTTTTTTTGGTGATGTTCCTCTATATGTGAGTTGCATCTGATTCAAATGTTGTGGTGATAGCATAAAATAATCAAGTTACAGCATTTGGAACCAAGGTAGCCTTTTTGTTTAGCCCTTGATGCCCCCTAATGGGCATTTCTAAAATCTTTCCCTCACGAGGAATATCTCCTGATCGACGCAAGGGATTGTTGATTTTGGACTCATTACAATCGGGAGCATCCGCTGTAAGTAATGTGCCATTTTCTACAATCTATGCATGTTTCGTGAAATGAAACTTCACGAGAAAGCTACATTTGATTTTAGTTAGCGTCTGTGCACCTGTGTGGTCTTATGTGTCGTAATTCCGTAAGGAATATCCCATGACCTAAGATTATCTGAGCTGTATAATGTTTTTGACACATTGCAGTACATAGTACAAAAAAATTATATGAAACAAATTGTGAAAACATTTATTTTTCAGCAAATAACTCGGCACTCCTTAGGAGTTAATCAAATTGGTTACATTCATTGTAAAGTTTAGACTCTAAGCTTTCAAATGACACCTATTTTGGTGTTGATCAAGGCAGTAGTTTTGAAAAATTATTAATTTTTTTTGTAGCTAGGTGGTGCCCGTGGGCGGTGCACTCTGGTTTAGCGGGATGACTTTGCACTCATTAAGAGTTGAACAAAATGGTTGGATGCATTAAAAGGCTGAGTTTCTAAGCTTTAAAATGATACCTATTTTGTGTTATTCCTGTCAGTGGTTGCTTAGGGCCCGAGCACCGATGGTGTGAGGACCCTATTGTAATTGCTCAATCATTATTCTTCTCCGAAATGAATCACATTTTTGAGAGCCTAAACATGATCAGGCAGAAGTGGTGTGAATTTACATCTGATATGGGTTTCAGAATTAGATGTCAAAATGGCTCGATAGCGCCACATACAGTGGGTACGGAAAGTATTCAGACCCCCTTACATTTTTTACTCTGTTATATTGAAGCCATTTGCTAAAATCATTTAAGTTCATTTTTTTTCCTCATTAATGAACACACATCACCCCATATTGACAGAAAAACACAGAATTGTTGACATTTTTACAGATTTATTAAAAAAGGGAAAAACTGAAATATCACATGGCCCTAAGTATTCAGACCCTTTGCTGTGACACTCATATATTTAACTCAGGTGCTGTCCATTTCTTCTGATCATCCTTGAGATGGTTCTACACCTTCATTTGAGTCCAGCTGTGTTTGACTATACTGATTGAACTTGATTAGGAAAGCCACACACCTGTCTATATAAGACCTTACAGCTCACAGTGCATGTCAGAGCAAATGAGAATCATGAGGGCAAAGGAACTTCCTGAAGAGCTCAGAGACATAATTGTGGCAAGGCACAGATCTGGCCAAGGTTACAAAAAAATGTCTGCTGCACTTAAGGTTCCTAAGAGCACAGTGGCCGCCATAATCCTTAAATGGAAGACGTTTGGGAGGACCAGAACACTTCCTAGAGCTGGCCGTCCGGCCAAACTGAGCTATCGGGGGAGAAGAGCCTTGGTGAGAGAGGTAAAGAAGAACCCAAAGATCACTGTGGCTGAGCTCCAGAGATGCAGTCAGGAGATGGGAGAAAGTTGTAGAAAGTCAACCATCACTGCACCAGTTGGGGCTTTAGGGCAGAGTGGCCCGACGGAAGCCTCTCCTCAGTGCAAGACACATGAAAGCCCGCATGGAGTTTGCTAAGATGGTGAGAAATAAGATTCTCTGGTCTGATGAGACCAAGATAGAACTTTTTGGCCTTAATTCTAAGCGGTATGTGTGGAGAAAACCAGGCACTGCTGTCCAATACAGTCCCAACAGTGAAGCATGGTGGTGGCAGCATCATGCTGTGGGGGTGTTTTTCAGCTGCAGGGACAGGACGACTGGTTGCAATCGAGGGAAAGATGAATGCGGCCAAATACAGGGATATCCTGGACGAAAACCTTCTCCAGAGTGCTCAGGACCTTAGACTGGGCCGAAGGTTTACCTTCCAACAAGACAATGACCCTAAGCACACAGCTAAAATAACGAAGGAGTGGCTTCACAACAACTCTGTGACTGTTCTTGAATGGCCCAGCCAGAGCCCTGATTTAAACCCATTTGAGCATCTCTGGAGAGACCTAAAAATGGCTGTCCACCTACGTTTACCATCCAACCTGACAGAACTGGAGAGGATCTGCAAGGAGGAATGGCAGAGGATCCCCAAATCCAGGTGTGAAAAACTTGTTGCATCTTTCCCAAAAAGACTCATGGCTGTAATAGATCAAAAGGGTGCTTCTGCTAAATACTGAGCAAAGGGTCTGAATACTTAGGACCATGTGATATTTCAGTTTTTCTTTTTTAATAAATTTGCAAAAATGTCAACAATTCTGTGTTTTTCTGTCAATATGGGGTGCTGTGTGTACATTAATGAGGAAAAGAAATTAACTTAAATGATATTAGCAAATGGCTGCAATATAACAGAGTGAAAAATTTAAGGGGGTCTGAATACTTTCCGTACCCACTGTACATAATTTCAATTAAGCGTTCTTCACGCTTCGTTTCTCCTACAAGTATGAAATTCGGTAGACACATGTAACAGCCCAATACCTACTACAAAGTCCCTGGGAGCAAAATCTGAAAACCCAACAGGAAGTGACATATCTTGAATTTTCTCTGCAACATTTTTGCAGTTTTTGTCATTTCCAGATGTTGTACTTTAACAAAGTCCTCCTAGAGATTTTATCAGATAAACATCATATTTGGTCAGTCTAATGTAAAGGCCTTTGTGACGTTAAATTGCTAAGATCTTGAGATTTCACTGAAGGGTGTGTCCGTGGTGTCCTGATAAAATTCGATGTTTCGCCATGAAAAAAGTTGTTGTAACTCAGGCTTACAATGTCCGATCTGCCCCAAACTTTACGTTTTATTAGAGTCCTGGCCTGAAGACATCTACATGCCAATATTCAGTTAGTCATAGCGCCACCTGTTGGCAACAGGAAATGGCATGCTTTACACTGTAATTCACTCCCTAAAACACATTTAAATATGCCGTGAAGTACCAAACATGCTAGAAACACGTTAAATCATGCAACACTTGGCTAAGTGCTAATGTATACAATTAACACCACGAAACAGGAAGTTGTTGTAACTCAGGCATACAATGTCCAATCTGCCCCAAACTTCACGTTTGATAAGTGCCCTGTACAATATAATAGTAAAGAATTTTCTTTTCTCTTTTTTTTACTAGAATCTAAAATTACTGTAAGATGTCTGTTATGTGCCTGTTCAAATCAAAATTTATATTTAACTTGGTCACCCAATCTCGTTCTCATTCAACACAATGCACAGAAGTTATCTTAGTTAACATAAAACAAAATCTTAGCATATCTGCAATGGATCAACTTTTCATACTGTCTCCCAGGGATAACGGGATACACATTCTCTAGACGTCTTCAGATACAGAGTATAATATTTAAACACATGGTTATCTTACTATTTATTCATCATTTTAGAGCACCTATTTCTCAATTTTATGTAACCCATCTGAGCCAATACACAAGTAAACCAAAGTCTAAAGTTTGTCCACTATTCAAAATTTCCTAATTCTCAGAATGCTCCAAAGTTGCATATTACTATTATTTATAATTTTAAAAATTTCAGCATTTATTTCAAAATGTAACAATATTTATCTATAAATCATATTTAACTTTCAACATTTTTCTTAATCAGATTTAAAGTCTAATTCAAACAAAGAGCAAGTTGTAGTGCTACAGCATCTCAGGGCATATCCCCTTCCCGAATATGTTGACAGCGTTCTGTCAAGAAGCTGCTATCACTACCAAATCAAATTCACAGGCGAGTGTCAGGTCTCTAGCATCTATACACTATCACTGCCCTACTGGGTGTACACAGTTCCAACACAGGATCATTAACGGTCTCACCCTGAGCACAGGCCTTTAGTCGTCCAACACTAAATCACTGCCTCGATTGTGATCATATGAGCATAGTATCTTTAGCACTTCTAACTTTTTGCAGGAACAAAGTTTTATTGACAGTTTGCTGGGAGCACTCAATCACAACAACTAAAATACTCAACAAATACCACTTTGGTTGAATTCAACCATAATCACTGCCCTTAATAGCCAAGGGTTATCATTTAAATGTGATCGTTATTTTTCTTCATTCATTGTCTTAACAAAATCCTAAATTCAATTTCACATTCGATTTCACTTTTTAAATAATTTTGAAGCATTTGTAAGGAAAAGTATGGAGTCCGTCCTACCTTAACCCTCTGGGATCTGAGGATTTTTGGGGCCCTGGATAACTTTTGACATGCCCTGACATTTTTGCTTTTTTTTTAGTTGTTTATAAACCTATTAATGGCAAAAGTGTCATTATTCTGTATTCAGCACGAGCTAGGCTACCATAATATGCAAAGCTGAATTTTCATCATTCAATGTGAACAAATCAATGTGAAAGTTTTGTTGTGGCACTTCACATACTGGCTAATTAATTTGCAATTTAATGCGTTGCTAATACATTTTATTTAAGTGTTTATTACATATTTCTGTCGATTTCACTCATCTCAGTATAGCAATATAGTTTGGGAAAAGCCAATATTGCATGTTTACTAATGTAAATTATGTGTAGCAAACGAAATCGCGCATCTGCGCCATTCATACAGAGACACACAGAATAATGATGTAAGAATACAGAACTTGCCATTCACAATCCTCTGCTTGATCCTCAAAATGGAACTGGAACCAGTCGTACTCTTCCTCTGAAGTAAATTCGTCCAACATTATTCCTTACCGCATCTCAAATCGATGAAAAGTACATAAATCTGACTAAACTTGATGCGTTGTTTTTGAGTTGATGACAGCGGGTGGCATTTACTGTTTACGTGGATCGCCTCAGAATTTGCATTTGAATGCTGCGCACTCTCCGTGAGCGTGGCCACATTAGCGGATAATGAGGTGACTCGTGAACAACTGACATCTCTCTCTTTTCAAACAGATTACACAAATAGTCTTTGTGTGATCTGTTTGAAAAGAGAGAGATGTCAGTCGTTCAGGAATGGTCCCTCTGTCGAACATGGATCTGCAGTCTGGCAGAATGAAGACAAGTTCCTCGTCCCTATCCACTGACAGAGAGAGATTCCGAGGACTCCTGGCTGGCTCGCCAAATTGTGGTAGATTTTCCCCTACGCACCTGACTTAAGTTTACATGGGTTGTCTCCAATCAACGCCCAAAACGTCTATAGTCGATGCTTAATTAACAAATGAATAAGGTAGGGCTGCACGATTAATCGCACTTTCAGAAAAATAACATTGAAATTGCGCTTAAACGATTTGGCCTAGTGCGATTTATGAAATCGCAAAGGTTGTGATTAATTTTTTATTTATTTTATATTTTTTATGCGCAGCTTGTCAATGAAGTATGGCTCCAAATGCTAATCCATCTGAAAGCAATGCAAGCTTTAGTCATTTATAATGTGCATTTGAAAAAGCAACACGTGTCAAACATCTTTCCAAATGCATTTATTAACATCTTGTCCTACAAAAGACATTTAATATCATGTTTTTACTCCAAACTCACTTCATAACGACAGTTGAGCATCCTTCTGTTAGATGATCTGGCTTCCTACACAGAATAAGGCAGTCGTGTGTTTCTTAGTCATGTTTAATCAATCAAAGCGTTTCAATATTCTGTTTATTTAGCTACAGCGATGGTATGATGCCCACAGGGATTTCCTGGAATGATGTGTGTTATGCTCTGCCACAGAAGTAGATATTTGGAGTTTCTGCACAAAAGCACCCTCTGGTTTACAGATGAAGAAGCATTTACTACTGATCACAGAGCCGTACAGCACTGACAAGCTGCGCATAAAATATAAAATTATCCCCAGCCTTTGCCAAATCACGTGCGGTTTAATTGCGATTAAACGTGCAGCCCTAGAATAAGGTCTGTAGTGTTCACTAACTTGCAAAAACCCAGACAGACTCCAGACTATGCCTTAGAATATGCTCTGGAAAACCCTTTGGAGTCTTAGGCTGATTTGGGGTCCTGGTGTAGTTTTGACATGCCCTGACATTTGTGCTTTTTCAGTTGTTTGTAAACATATTAATGACAGAAGTCTCATTACACTGTATTCAGCAGAAACTAGGCTACAATAATATGTGAGCAACAAGTATGTACATGTTTGTATTTTTGAGAGAATTACGTATATGCGTGGTTTTTGAAGAAAAAAGTCACTGAAATAAGGTCTCAAAATACACACAAAATATTTTTTCACAAGACTTTTGGGAACTGTGTATTTTAGTCTAGAGTTTTTGCTTCAAAATGATGTGGAAATTATACTACCTACTCGGACACATAAAACATTGTATTGATTTTAAATTTCTAAGACACTTTTTGTTTATACAGGCCATATGCGAAGAGGCGTGAATCTTCATGAATAATTCTGAGATTCACACCTGAGGAGATTAAGACCAGTGGTGTAGTCGGGGCCATACGCACGTATACTCTGTATACTTTTTGCCCAGGGCTGTTTGCGTATTACGTCTTCTAAGGATCAGTATTTGCGTATACCCACTTGTATTTTTTTACTTCGAAAGTCCATAATCTGTCATGTTAGCTTCCCCTTTAACTGTGTCCAATGCTGTTGTGTAAACTCGCGATTCTTTGTTGTAATTGGCGCATTAGCACTTCTATCTTTCTACCTTTTCCTGCCCATCATCGACTGACAAAAAAATCAGGCTTGACTGTGCGGGTTTGCGCTACAGTGAGAGAACTCCGCTCAAATCCGCTTGGTGTTTTGAGCGGTGCATTGAGCACAGTTCTCACTGCAGTACTGTGAGAAATATGGTGGTGAGCAAATAAGACTATTAATTAATTATATACATCATGCATTCTGAGCTTTTAAGCGCTAAGCTCCCGTACGTACTGAAAAGACCATCAGCGCAACTGAAACCCGGTTTATTTAATGCATCAGTGGCGCGTGAATCATAGGCCTACTCTGAATCTTATCATGCTCCAAAAGTGTAAGATTTCCACAAGCCATTCCTATTGTGACACTAATGATAAAATGTGATCCATTTGAATTCTGTTTAGAGTTAAACACTTTAAAACGTTAAAGACAATGTCAAACATGATCTAGACTGATGAACAAAAGACTTTTGAAAAGAGGAAAAAATATCATTTTGCACCAACATTTATTAGAAAGCTTTTAAAACTATTCATGACCCACCCTTACGTTTATCACGTTTTATTGTATTAATTGTGGTCAATTTGGATAAATTGTAGAATTTATAATCTATTAAGGGAATATATTTTCACTACAGATTTACATTACAACTGACATGCTGTAGCTATTGTTTCTATATGTGTAGGTTGTTATTTTTATAACAAATGCTATAATAAAAAAAAATATATATATACATACGTAAACATCATATAAACATAATACAATTTCTGACAGTTAGTAGGCCTATATCAGTTTAATATTTTTATCTTTATTAAAATGACGAAAGTAAGCAACAGTCTCACGCAGACACAGGCATGCAGCATAGGCTTTGTTTCATTTGAAAAAATGACGTAAAGAAGTGAGGATTTACAACCTTTACAAGCGAGTGCTGAGGGAAATATGAAAGTATGAATGAATTCTATGAATGTATCTCTGAAGGGAAATGACTAGAGTTTTGATGGCTTTTTCTTTTCATCTTCCCTCCATGTAATGTTTATAAGCAGTGCTGCTTTGTTTACAGAGGTAAACCAGCTCTATTTCTGCTGTTCCATAAGCGCCACCTACTGACAGGGAGTGGATTTAAATTTTCATTCAGCCTGGCTGCGGTTTTTGTTTGTGAAACTCAGACAACATTTTGTCAGTTGTAAATTTTTACCTAATGTTCAAACCAAAAATACACACTTGTATAATTGGCTTTTATATTGCCATTAATGTCAAAGCAATTAAAAAAAAAAATTATAATAATCTGGAAATATTTATTTCATATTAAGTTTTTCTTTTTACCACCCCCTTAAAATGAAACATTAATTTCAGATGTATCACTTTTCACAATGAATATAATTCCAAAGCAACATGTTTAAATAAGTCATACTGTAATGCAGCCAAAAATAATCTGAAAAATGTCAAGCAATTTTAGAATGCATTGTATTTGTTTTTAATTAAATAAATGTTACTAGTGAACAACATCATAACACAAGAAGAAGAAAAAAAAGCTTTCCTGCTTCCAGTCAGTGATCTCAGTATCATATTCATGCAGTCCAATGTGGGCCAATATCTGGATACTATAATTCTCAAATCTGTGAGATAAAAGAAAAAAACCCTCTGTGAGCATGCCGATATCAGGATCATATCAGCTATTGTATTATGTCCACTCTAAACAGAAAACATGATTTTTGTGATCTCATGCATTTGACACATTACTATTTATAATGTTTTTGAAAGAAGTCTCATGCTTATCAAGCCTGCATTTATTTGATCAAAAATACAGAAAAAACTGCAATACTGTGAAATATTATTACAATTAATAATGGCTTTCTATGTTATATTCTTTAAAATATATAATTTATTTCTGTGGTGCAAAGCTTTCATCATTCATTGCTAACAAAATCTTCACTGATGTGGCACTTTATAGGCTATTTTACAGTAAACTCTTCATAATCTGTCCAAAACAGGCCAAAAGAAATAGTTTAAACATTCATATTGCTATGACATTTTTATGTATCTTGTTATATTATAGAGCCTATAAATGTTAATGTGCAGTTTAATATGTTATGCTAACACATTTTATTTCAGTATTTATTACTTATTTCAGTCGATTTCACACATCTCAGTATAGCAATATTTTTTGGGAAAAGCCAATAATCATTCACACAGAGACACTGAACACACATCTTTTTGTGGCTTAATATTGACAGACACGAGTCTATATCGTGATTTAGAATAAAGGGATAAAAAAAAAAAAACTTTTAACAATACTTTTCTTGATCAAGTTGATCCTCAAAATGGAATTGAATCCATTCATGCTCTTCATCTGAGGTAACCACATCCTCACTGCATCTCAAAACGATGAAAAGTACATGAAACCGACTAGCTTGATGTGTTTTTCCGAGCTGATGCAGGTGTTCACTCCCTGTTGTGCTAATCGCCTCAGAATTTGCATCTGAATAGCGCTCGCGCTCCCTGGGTGAAGCCACATTAGTGGATAATGAGCTGAGTCGCAAACTACTGACATGTCTCTCTTTTTAAACAGATTACTTAAACAGAGAATATTAGTTTTCGATTTGACTTATATGATTTAAAACCTGACATTTCAATGTTTCTCTAGACATACGTCTCATTTTTGTGTGATGATTATTCACTAAGTTACAGTTCATTTTCTGAGGGAGTATCAGATTGGACTTCATTCTGAGAGAGAAGTCGCACATCATGTTAGTTTTCTTTTGCAAAAAGCACAACATTTTTTACTGTGAGTGTACACAAATAAGACATTCTATAGTTTCAATTGATATATTACTTCTGTCTCTATGACAAAAATGATGGAGTATTTTGAGTTGATTTTGCTGCTATGTGAAAAAAATGCAGCAAAACGCACTGCCGCGTTTCCTGACCTGTGAATGTTAATCCCAGCCGGAGGACCTCATATGAATCACAGAGAATCTCAATGACAAAAAGAAAATAACAGTTTATATAGGATAGGAGGATGGCAAAGCATTCTACAATATGATTGTAGAATTTTACTTCTGTTACTAGGTAAAGTTACATGCCCAAATCATGTTTATTAGTTAGTTGGTTACTCAATATCATGGGGCTATTAGTGTTGTCAAATGTACCGATTGCGATACCAAGTCGGTACTAAAATTTTAAAAATGTGACGAGCACTGTTGGGTGGATTCAGAAACGCCTCTGATTGGCCTTTGTGTTCGCGCGCTCATCATCAGATATGTCTGTGATTGGCTACAATGATCAACGCACGGGACCGTTTGAAATTGAAAGTGGGACCGTTTGAATTTGAAAGCGGGAGCGTTTGAAAGCAGTAGCCAATTACAGATATTTCCGATGAGAGCGTGAACACAATTGCCAATCAGAGATATTTACGAATCCGCTCAACGCGTCACATTTTTAAAATGTCAGTACCGACTTGGTATCGCGGTCAGTACTTTTGACAACACTAGGGGCTATTATATTTAGATAGTTGTCTAGCTGTCCCTAAGTTTCTTTTCCCCTTTTCTTATATTTGGACATGATTCAGACAAACACTGACTTTGGCCCAAGGTTTGAGGACATTTAGGTTTCAAAAGCATACAAATTATAAGTTATTCCTGCAAGGAAAAATAAATGTTTGATTCATTAAAAAAAAAAATCCATCACGGGTCACAAAGAATCATTTAAGGAAACTGCCTCAGAAGATAAACTGAAAACATATTGGTCCCCTTGCATCTCATGCTCTTTGTCTTTCCTCATTTCTCTCAGAAGAGGAGGGCAGGCCCCAGCGCCGCAATAGAAGCCGTCGCCGCCGCAACCGTGGCAATCGTCCTGAAGGAGGCTCTACCAGCCGTGACAGACAGCCAGGTGAGAGATTGGGAAGGGGTCAAGATGCAGGAAGAAGGGACTAAAGAAAGAAGATCATTTTTGAGAGAGAATGGGATTGGGTGGGATTGTGTTGCTGACCAGATTCAATCTTGCATTACCAGCATGAGCACCAGGGCTTATTTTTTTGTACCTTTTGAAGTATTCAAATTTTTTTTTTATATATATAAACAGGACTGTTATAAAATATTTGTTGGTATGATACCAGATAGAGGTCTGCACGAGCTTTAAACCAAAGCCCCGGCCCGTCCCTGAGATCATTTAACCCGACCGATAGTTACATTTTAAGCCCGATCCCGACCTGAACACGGAGTCCGTTTCTAACGGAAAATAAATTTTTGCAATATGCTGGAACGATCAGTAAATGAATACATGTAAACAAACACAGTTTCATCAAGACATAGCGGCCCTCTCAGCAGTCAGCACACCGGAGGAAAGGAGAAAAAATGCATACTTATCAATTATGAAACTTTGCTGGGTAAACAGGTGTAACGGTCACATAGAGTCCTCAAAGATAAAGAACTCAAACTTCAACAGTGTTGATAGCAACCCAAGAGATCCCGCTCGTCTTCCATGTTGTGTTTTGCATGCCGTCTGCTGAGCACATGTGCAAAATGGTTTTGTATTAATTATATATATTCTAAATGTATACTGTATATTCAAAGCTGTTTTGCGCATGTGCTCTCATGCACTCTTTTGGTATATGTGTTTTTTTTTGTTTTTTTTTTGCTGCAAACCTGAACCTGAAGCTATTTATAAAACATTCATCCGAACCCGACACGAAACCTGCAAGTTTTTGGTAGCAGACCTCTAATATGTGGTATATGTGAAATTTTATATTCAAATTTATTCAGTTTTATTATTTTTGATGTCTTTTATTCACTTCTTTTGTTAATTTTTCCTTTTTATGGATCTTATTAATCTTTTCTCTATGAATTCTAGTTTCTTTTTTTATGCTTTGTTTCATGATGTTTTGTGTACATGTTGTTGATTTCTTTGGGTGTATTTTCCATCAGGATTGTTGATTGCGTGATGTAGCTTGGTATCAAAATATGAGTGCTTACATCTCTGCAGATATGAGAATGCAAGATCTGTGATATTCTCTTAAAGGTCCCGTATTCCGTGTGCCTTACTGTCAGTGGTGACAAAGCACTGAATGGGGCACCACCTGCGCACAGCGAACAGCTTTCAGACACAACTTTCAGACACAACTTTCTTCTATTCTTTATAGTTCATTCGAGGCAGTTTATAATGACAAATGTTGAAAGCGCACGTCTTATTTTGCCTAGGGCACCAAATAAACCAGAACCACTACTGCTTAGACCTGCTAGGGTACACTTTGTCTTGAGTGCATCATTAAATGGTTGAAGCAAAAGAAGTACAAGAACTTCAGTGGGTACTTTCCCTAGTCTCTTCCTGTTACATAGGCACAGCAAATAAAATGTGTAGTTTCAGAAGACTAGTGGCTTCTTTTCTTCCTCTCTGTGCATTCTGCATATGTCTTCTTTTAGGCCTTTCTTTCTCTATACTTAACAAACTTAATCTGTTAGATACAATACTTAGTTTTATACTTAAATCTAAGTATAAGAAAAAAAACTAATCTTGAAACTTATTTGCTATTTAATATTTTAATTTTAACTAGATTCATTTATGTAATTTTACATTTTAATAAAATTTGTTATTCCTTATTCAAATTTGATATCTGACGTAATCATTGCTCATCTGCCTGGATCTCACTGCATCAATATGTTAATCTTTAGATTGTAGATTGTTGCATTTGCTGATTTGGTTGATGTTAATTTCACAGTTATGGTCTACAGAGAGTGTAATATATGAATGCAACTGTAAAATCAGATTACACCACTTGTTTGATCTCTTGCTGCTTTCCCCCCCTTCTGACTACTGTTGCTCTCTGTGTTGATATAGTTACTGTTGCTGACTTCATCTCTCGTGCCGATTCCCAGAGCAGACAGAATCTCTCAGGGAAGGAGGAGGCAACGCAGCACGTGTCACGTCCCAAGGTCTGCAAAAACTATAACACTAAACACACCCCTCACAATTAAGGGAAAAATATTTTTAAATATTTATTATTATTATTTAAAGAACAAAGTTCCAGGTTTGCTGTGCTTGCTTGTAGGGCTGCACAATGTGGCTAAAATGGTTTGATTATATATCAGTATGACTATAAAATATAAAAATAATAAATGTTTATTGTCATGGTTAACTAAAATTAAAAATATTAAAAACATTCCTGTTAACCCCTTAAAGGGTTAGTTCACCCAAAAATGAAAATTCTGTCATTTATTACTCACCCTCATGCCGTTCCACACCCGTAAGACCTTCGTTAATCTTCGGAACAGTCCGATGGCTCAGTGAGGTCTCCATAGCCAGCAATGACATTTCCTCTCTCAAGATCCATTAATGTACTAAAAACATATTTAAATTAGTTCATGTGAGTACAGTGGTTCAATATTAATATAATAAAGCGATGAGAATATTTTTGGTGCGCCAAAAAACTAAATAAAGACTTATTTAGTGATGGCCGATTTCAAAACACTGCTTCAGGAAGCTTCGGAGCATAATGAATCAGCGTATCGAATCATGATTCGGATCACGTATCAAACCGCCAAACTGCTGAAATTACGTGACTTTGGCGCTCCGAACAGCTGATTCGACACGCTGATTCATTTTGCTCCGAAGCTTCCTGAAGCAGTGTTTTGAAATCAGCCATCACTATATAAGTCGTTATTTTGTTTTTTTTGGCGCACCAAAAATATTCTTGTCGCTTTATAATATTAATATTGAACCATTGTACTCACATGAACTGATTTAGATATGTTTTTAGTACCTTTTATGGATCTTGAGAGAGGAAATGTCATTGCTCCCTATGCAGGCCTCACGGAGCCATCGGATTTCAAAAAAATATCTTAATTTGTGTTCCAAAGATTAACAAAGGTCTTACGGGTGTGGAACGGCATGAAGGCAAGTAATAAATGACAGTATTTTCATTTTTGGGTGAACTAACCCTTTAAGCCCGAAGTGTCCCGCCGGCGTACTATGTACTATGTACTATGTACTATGTACTTTGTACTATGTACTCTGTACTCCAATGTGTGAAAAGCATCATACAGCTCAGATAATCATGTGATATATGTCATTTGAAAGGTCTCACAGATTAGAATACAACGAGTATAATTGTTTTGGTCTTTGACTAAACTTGAGCGAGTTTTTGTACATGAAGCCCCGCAAGACCCATATGTAAATAATAAACCGATGCAGCATTTGTCACATTTTGGCACGTAAGTTCAAGAAACATGCTCTGATTGTGGAAAAAATTTAAATGAGTCCAACATCAGCATAATCCAATAAGCCTATCACGAGTTATTGCTCACGCAATTACAACACATAAAACCCCACAGGCGCACAGATGTTAACTAAAACTAAAATGTAGCTATCACTTGGCATTTCCACTTATAACTTCAAGAAAGATGCGTAAATTGTAGAAAATGGCACATCATTACTTACAGTGGATTCTTCCGATTGAAATGAGTCCAAGATCAACATAATCCAATAAGCCGATCAGGAGTTACTCCACGTGAAAACGATATTAAAAATGCCCATCAGGGGGCGCCAATGGATAAACAAAAAGGCTACCTTGGTTCCAAATGCTGTAACTTTTGATTTCTTTATGGGATCACCATGAAATGTGATCCAGATACAGGTCACATATAGAGGAACATCACCAAAAATTGTCCTCGTACCTTAATTCCTTTCTGAGTTATTAGATGTCAAATATTAAATATATGTAAAATTTCCCTTGAGCAAACTTTTATTTTTTGTCTTTATCAGCAATTTCTCAGCATGAGAATGTCCAAATGTAATTTGTTTATTCTTTCAAACGATACCAACATTTTGACTCTACTTGCAAGAGATTTGAAGTTATGAGTCATTATTTTTGTGCTTGTCACCTTTGTTCCAAATGCTGTAACTTTTGATTTCTTCAGGCGATCACCACAAAATTTGATCCAGATATAGCTCACATCACCTCATCACATCAGGAACATCACCAAAAAAGAATGAACCCACTACCTTATTTCTTTCATGGGATATTTCATTTTAAATTAGAAAGATATATGTAATTTTTTTTTTTTTTTTGCTGTTTATTTGCAGTTTCTCAACATGTCCAAATTTTTTTTTTTTTTAAATGTAAAGTTTCCTTTCAAACAATACCAACCTTTTGACTCTCCTTGCTATAGTTTGGGAGTTACGAGTCTTTGCTTTTTTGTGTCACTTAGAAAAGAACATTTAAATGAAGCTAAAATAAAATATACATTTTATTTGAAAAACTTAATAAATTAGAAATTTTGCCTTTGCAATAAACTGGAATAAGTTTGTTGAAGCACTAAAACGTAAAATTTGTGTATACATACACACACAACCAGATATTTACAAACTTATGTTAGATGCAAGTGTTACAGCTGGCTCTTAAGGCTGATTTATACTTCTGCGTCGGACCTACGCCAGAGCCTCTGCGCCGTAGGCTATGCGTCTGTTTTCATTTATACTTCTGCGTCGTTGTCCGCGTCAACGTGCATGCAGACCACTAGGAGGCAGTGTACGGGGTCATGTTGAGGATCAAGGCAAAAGCCGAAGAAGAAGCAGCTTGTCATGTACGTTGTCAGAGAAACTTACAAATAGAAACGGCAGAGAAGCGGCAAATAGGTAATGACTTTTGTTGCAGTTTGACTGTATGTGTCCCCTGAAACAGAGTGTTTTTTCATTCATATGGAAGTTGAAAGTGCTCGCTCTTCTCCGATTGCTCCGCACCAGTTTTTTGACCTGAGGGAGGGGTTCTAGCAGACCAATCACAGCGCTTGCGGTCCGCGTAGAATTGACGCGTTGTTACATTTTTGAAGAGGTGCACGTCAGGCTACGTTGTAGGCTACGCGTGGTACAAACAACCTACGCCGTACACTCGATGCAGAAGTATAAATCAGCCTTTAGGCTGCAACAAAAAGGAGACCAGACGCGCCAACTCTTTGCAAAACATTTATTTTAACGCAAGAAAAACAAACATAAGTATAACAAACAAGAAAACGTTTTAGGGCCGGGCAGGACACTCAGCATAACGCAGACCATCGAACTCCATGCCAGAGATGATCGTTCAAAACATCGGCCACACCCCCTCCAGACGGCACCTAAAAATACACACAACCACACGCACAGCTTAAATTGAGACATCNCCCCCCCCCCCTTAAAAACACAAAAAAAAACAAAAAGAAAAAAAAAGTCACAAATTATCAAACACACCAAATTTACTTTCTAAATACTTAAGCTAAAAATAACATCCTTGAAGAAACTTTAGAACAAATGATTGAGAAAACAAACTCGTCCCACTAACCTATTCATCTCACCTACACACTATCTCCATCCCCAGCAATCTGGATCCTGAAAGCAATTTAAGGTGATTTTAAGTAGTAGAGAGCAAAGGAAAAGTAGACAACATAGGAATCAATCATTACGCGACCGCATCAAAAGCACAAGATAATAAATTGGCCATAACGTTAACCATGGAGGAGGAACGTACCTTGCATGTCCCACCTCCTTCCCCAAGTACTTCACTGTGGCCTGGGCAAACTCACATTTTGACAGGTTGACTGTAACGTTTTCTCCACCAACAAGCAGGGCGATGCCCAGCTAGAAAATGAATGTTGGGCTATGCCATTATCAAGCATATACTGGACCTCAGATTCAAATACTTTTCGTTTATCAAAAGGAACCTGATAAAAATGCTGACGTGTTGGCTGTGCATCACCAACGTCCACATCATGGTGTATTAAATGCGTGCGCGATGGGACATCTCCGAACAAACTGGGAAATTCGGCCACTACATGAAATAACTCAGATCTATGCCCATCAGACAGATGATTGACAGACTTTCAATATACTTAAGATGGCGCCGCGCATGGCAGCCACAGTGCTTAGCTCTCCAGTGTTTGTACTGTTTTTGTTAGTTTTTCCTGTTTTTTGTTTTTCTAACACAATCAGTTTTACCAGGGATGAACTGCTGAACATTCGGCAGTACACACCACATAATCTTTTATCGGATTTCGATTATTCAGATGTTTTGTTGAATGTTGTAGTCGGCGGAGCGGCAGCGCTGTTTAGACGCTTCAGGACGCGCAGACGGGGAAAGCGCGCCGGCGCCCTCGTGAAGCTCAGACAGTGCGGATTAAGAACGCCGCTGCCTAGCATCCATCTGGCAAATCTCCACTCTCTGTCCAACAAAACGGACGAACTCCTCCTGCTCTCCCAGACAAATAAGGATTTTTCGAACTCGGCTGAACGACGCCGTTCTGGACAGCGTGTTAAGTCTGCCGGGCTTTCAGCTGTTTAGATCAGATCGCGACGCAGAATCAATGGGGAAATCGCGCGGCGGCCGGACGTGCTTTTACATCAATGAAAGGTGGTGTTCAGATGTAACTGTGTTAAAGAAGATGTGCTGTCCAGATCTTGAAACACTCTTCATTGACTGCAAACCGTTTTATTCGCCGCGGGAGTTTTGCTCGTTCATTCTGGTGAGTTTCTACATTCCTCCGCAAGCGCACGTGAGCTCGGCTTTACAGTTACTCGCTCAAATGATCGCAGAGAGTGAGCAACAACACCCGGACTCTGTTCTAATCATTCTCGGGGACTTTAATAAAGCGATTCTCTCACGTGAACTTCCAAAATACAGACAGCATGTTACTTGTCCCACCAGAGACAGTAATACACTAATACACTGGATCACTGTTACACAGCAATAAAGGATGCATATCACTCTGTCCCACGGGCAGCTTTGGGGCTCTCTGATCACTTTTAGTTCATCTCATACCGACCTACAGGCATAAACTGAAATCAGCTAAACCTGTAGCAAAGACTGTAAAGAGATGGACCACCGAAACAGAGCGGGCTTTACAAGCCTGTTTCGAATGGACTGATTGGAGTGTTTTTGAAGCTGCTGCCACCGATCTGGATGAGCTCACAGAGACTGTTACATCATATATCGGTTTCTGTGAGGATTTGTGCATTCCTACCAGGACTCATCTAACTTACAACAACGACAAACCCTGGTTCACTGCAAAACTCAGCCAGCTCCGTCAAGCCAAAGAAGATGCTCGCAGAAATGGGGACAGAGTCTTGTACAAACAGGCCAAATACACACTGGAAAAGGAGATCAGACTGGCAAAGAGGAATTATTCTGCTAAGCTTCAGAATCAGTTCTCTTCTAATGACACAGCTTCAGTGTGGAAAGGTCTGGAAGTCATCACGAATTTTATTGCAGGTTTGAAAAATCACCATTAACACCTCCAACAACCCCCCTCTCCCCCACTCCTCCAATTCAGTTCAGTGAAGATGACGTGCGCCAGGTCTTCAGAAAGAACAAGAGAAGAAAGGCACCAGGCCCAGACAGCATTTCACCAGTCTGTCTGAAAACCTGCGCTGACCAGCTGGCCCCCATCTTCACACAGATCTTCAACAGATCACTGGAGCTGTGCAAAGTCCCCTCATGCTTCAAACGCTCCACCATCATCCCCGTCCCAAAGAAACCCAATATTACTGGTCTTAATGACTACATACCTGTGGCTCTAACGTCTGTGGCCATGAAGTCATTTGAAAGACTGGTTCTGGCTTATCTGAAGGACATCACTGGACCCTTACTGGACCCCCTGCAGTTTGCTTACCGAGCAAACAGGTCTGTGGATGATGCAGTCAATATGGGACTGCATTATGTTCTCCAGCATCTGGACAGACCAGGGACTTATGTGAGGATCCTGTTTGTGGACTTCAGCTCTGCTTTTAACACCATCATCCCATCACTCCTCCAGTCCAAACTTACTCAGCTCTCCGTGCCCACCTCTGTCTGTCAGTGGATTACCAGCTTCCTGACAGACAGGCAGCAGCTAGTGAGGCTGGGAAAATTCTCATCCAGCACCCGCATCATCAGCACCGGCGCCCCTCAGGGCTGTGTCCTCTCCCCACTGCTCTTCTCAATTCACAATATGTTTAAGCATATTGTCAATTTTAATCTTTTTAATTCAAAATTTACGTACTTTAACAACTCTATCCATCTCTCGATCATGCATTTGCTGCATTTCAAGAATCTCTTTCCTTTGATCAAACAATAAACCTGAAAAACTTTCCGAAAAAAAGTACAAAATCCAAAATGGACAAAATATATTTCTCTCAGCTTTGCTTTCAAAGCTGTTTTTAACTCATTCTTTTTCAAGCGTTTTTTTCATTCTCTAATATTTATCATAATGTTCCACAAGTTACCACAATTGTGCTTTATCCAACCAATTTAATAATCCCTCTGACGGAGCTTTAATAAAATCTTCAATGGATGCCATTCTTAATTTCCAATTCACATAAATTCATAGGCACAAAAAATAAATATGGTCAATACAGATGAGAATTTATTCATAATTTCCCTTTCCTAAACTACAACCATACCACACCACTATACTTCCTAAACCTAATCTCCACCATGCTTTCCAGATGAGGTTGTATACCTTGGATCATTTGCAGTTTTTTTTTTTTTTTTTTTTCAACTTTGATAAAGGTTCATCTTTGTCTCATCTGTCCATAAAACTCCATAAAACTCTCTTTGGTACTGATCAGATGTTTGATCTTGCTGTGTAGCCTCTGTAATTCTGTTGAAGTCTCCTGCGAACAGCAGATTGTGAGACCATCACCCCAGCTTTCTGGAGGTTGCTGGTGATTTTACTGACAGTCATGTTCAAGGGTTTTTTTGTTTTTGTTTTTCTCACAGCCTTTGTCATTTGTCTATCATCAGCTGCTGTTGATATTCTCAACTGACCTGGTCGTTGTCGGTTGCTGAAGCTTGCCAGTGGTATCTTTTTCAGGACATTCCAAACTGGTTATTCCAAGTCAATCTCCAGATTTAAATAATATTGAACAAGCATTTCACCAGCTGAAGGGGAGACTAAAGGCAGAAACTCCCCAAAACAAGCAACCGTTGAAAATGGCTGTATTAAAGGCCTGAAAAAGCATTTCAAAAGTGTGAAACCAGGAGTCTGGTGATGTCTGAGTCACAGACTCGCTCCTGTGATTGCTTGCAAGGGATTTACAACTAAATATTAGCTTTTACACTTTTACATTTGCTTTAAGTTAAACTGTCCCAATACTTATGCTCACAATAGGCAGAGGGATGAAACTCTAAAAGTGCTGTTCTTAGTCGGTAAAACATTGCTGAAACAGTCAATAATAAAATATGACATTCTGTACTTCTGCCTCATATTAATCTTTTAATCATATTTATTTATAGATGTCTTGACACAGCTAAGAGCAATTTTGTCTTTACCGTCCCAATACTTATATACATTACGAAACTCTGTATGGGTCATCAGCACGATGCCCTGAAGGAGCCTGAGAAGTTTCAAGCCAGCGCCACCTAGTGGTAAAATCAAATATTCAAATACTTAAAACTTTGGGTGTGGTCAACTTGTTTTCATGGGAGTCATGTCCTTCGACTCCTGAATCCTTGCCGAGTCCAACGATACCAAACATGCTAGGTTTTGACTTATGGTTTGTGCGAAGTGGTGATTTAGCGCTTAAACTTTCGAGAATATCTTTGAAACTGTTAGTCCGATCGAGACGAAACCAGCGTAGGAAACACGGAACCTAAGCTGGTTAACAATATGTTAATGCCCAAACATTAAAATTGATAGGAAGTGGCAAAAAAATCAAAACCGAGTCATCCATAGGTCATTTTTTATGTTCTCATACAAATAAATGTCTATAACTCCGAAACGAAATTAGATATTTTCACCAAATTTGACAAGCATATGTATGGGCTCACTCTGAGGACACATAAAAAAGCAGTGGGATTGTGCCTCTTTGTGGCGCTATAATTGAACAAAACATGAAATTGTCATTAACTACAATGCAGTATTATGATATAAAATGCTATACTATATGAATGCATTGGTGTACCATTATGAAATTCAGCATGTCATCGGCACCATGCTCTGAAGGTTCTCAAAAGATTGAGACAAACATTGTAATACATTTTTTTAAATGCTAATAGCTTTATATAAATGTGTCCTATTGTAAATGAGACTGGCCTTAATAGATTCCGTGGGTCATGCTGAGAACATTAATGCCAATTTTGCCATAGTCAGCCAAACTTCCTGTCCGCCAGTTTGATTCTATTTAAAAAAAAAAAATACTTCTTCAAACTACTCCTAGACCATTGGTCCAATTTTCACCAAAATCGAATCGTATCATATTCAGACCATGCTGGTAAAAAGTCATGGATTTCGTGTTGATAGACAAAACCCTTTTCGTATACCACAGCAACGAATTTGAGGCTTGATGCCAAAATGACTCTTGAGGCTGTATCTCTGCAATGCTTTGACATATTAACACCAAACTCTGCGATTGTCATTGTCTCCTCACTCTGACCATACCACATTAATTTGGTCACAGCGCCACCTATTGGTCGAAAGTGATAAACCACTACATTTTTATTATTGACTATTTGTGATTTTTCAGGGGTCCGTTCTTCGTATGTCGCTAACTCGGTTAGCTGGATTTGATTGATGACGATTTGGCATGATCTTGGATTGTTCGGTTCTTCAACGCTCATCCTGGACTTGCTGTCATAGCAACAGGTCCGTAAGCTCAAACCTGCTCTGGAGCCGGCCTATTTCATGTAAACAGGATTAGATTATCTTTTTAAGTGGAGGTGATACTTAAAATCTGTCCCAGCCACTGCTACTTTCTTACAAATGTACCCTAATGTGAACCAGGGACAATAATAATGATTTAAAAATAAATTTGCAAATAATATTATAATGTTGTGTAGTCTATCATAATATAGACACCGCCAGTTTTACTCATTGAGAGATTTATTCGTGAGGAAGTAATTGCCTAATAATTTTATTGGAGTCTTACAAACATGATGTAGGCTACAGTTAGTCTATGCCGTGCATGCATTCATTTGAATTGTGACGCTATATTGGGAGTGGCTTGATGCAGCACACGAGATGCAGATAACTTGATCTTGACCTTTAAGAAACTTTAATTAATGCTGTCACGTAACAATCTGCTTTAAAGTTAAAATTAAATTAATTGTTAATTACAACATTGAAATAAAAATATAAAACCTGCACAAATAGGAAATCGTGAATATAGCCTAAATAGTGGGAGTTGTAAAAGTCTATTATAACTTTTATGTTCTTTTTTTTCTTCTTATAAAAGGTGCAGAAATTTGTCAAGTTTTTTTGTAAGGTGTCTTTTTTAATTATATGATCTCACTACATTTCCATCTTGATACCAGCCATTCGCTGCATTGCTGATCGTGGTTTCGAGTATCAATACATCTTCCCTTTTCAAGGAACACATGAACGCGCAGTAATCGCAGATAATTTAATCCAGATATTTTAATCCAGTCCGCAAATTCGTTTGAAGAACCAAATTAGCCAGAGTTCAGTTATCACGATTAAAAGATCTGGCATCTGTCAAATCATCTCAGATGTATTAAGCAAGATACGAAGAATGGACCCCAGCTCTTTTTGCCTAGGTTTTTAATTGCTCATTGTTTAAGTTGGTCTGGTGCTCACAGCCATGTTGGCTGGCTTGTTGTGCCGCCTTTGTGCTTGCCCCCTGTAAATGCTGCTTGCAGCTTTAATTTTTTATTTAGTACTGTCCTGAGTAAGATATTTTACATAAAACGTTTATATATATACAGGTCCTTCTCAAAAAATTTGCATATTGTGATAAAGTTCATTATTTTCCATAATGTAATGATAAAAATTAAACTTTCATATATTTTAGATTCATTGCACACCAACTGAAATATTTCAGGTCTTTTATTGTTTTAATACTGATGATTTTGGCATTACAGCTCATGAAAACCCAAAATTCCTATCTCAAAAAATTTGCATATCATGAAAAGGTTCTCTAAACGAGCTATTAACCTAATCATCTGAATCAACTAATTAACTCTAAACACCTGCAAAAGATTCCTGAGGCTTTTAAAAACTCCCAGCCTGGTTCATTACTCAAAACCGTAATCATGGGTAAGACTGCCGACCTGACTGCTGTCCAGAAGGCCATCATTGACACCCTCAAGCGAGAGGGTAAGACACAAAGAAATTTCTGAACGAATAGGCTGTTCCCAGAGTGCTGTATCAAGGCACCTCAGTGGGAAGTCTGTGGGAAGGAAAAAGTGTGGCAAAAAACGCTGCACAACGAGAAGAGGTGACCGGACCCTGAGGAAGATAGTGGAGAAGGACCGATTCCAGACCTTGGGGGACCTGCGGAAGCAGTGGACTGAGTCTGGAGTAGAAACATCCAGAGCCACCGTGCACAGGCGTGTGCAGGAAATGGGCTACAGGTGCCGCATTCCCCAGGTCAAGCCACTTTTGAACCAGAAACAGCGGCAGAAGCGCCTGACCTGGGCTACAGAGAAGCAGCACTGGACTGTTGCTCAGTGGTCCAAAGTCAGTCGGAAATCAAGGTGCCAGAGTCTGGAGGAAGACTGGGGAGAAGGAAATGCCAAAATGCCTGAAGTCCAGTGTCAAGTTCCCACAGTCAGTGATGGTCTGGGGTGCCATGTCAGCTGCTGGTGTTGGTCCACTGTGTTTTATCAAGGGCAGGGTCAATGCAGCTAGCTATCAGGAGATTTTGGAGCACTTCATGCTTCCATCTGCTGAAAAGCTTTATGGAGATGAAGATTTCGTTTTTTCAGCACGACCTGGCACCTGCTCACAGTGCCAAAACCACTGGTAAATGGTTTACTGACCATGGTATTACTGTGCTCAATTGGCCTGCCAACTCTCCTGACCTGAACCCCATAGAGAATCTGTGGGATATTGTGAAGAGAAAGTTGAGAGACGCAAGACCCAACACTCTGGATGAGCTTAAGGCCGCTATCGAAGCATCCTGGGCCTCCATAACACCTCAGCAGTGCCACAGGCTGATTGCCTCCATGCCACGCCGCATTGAAGCAGTCATTTCTGCAAAAGGATTCCCGACCAAGTATTGAGTGCATAACTGAACACAATTATTTGAAGGTTGACTTTTTTTGTATTAAAAACACTTTTCTTTTATTGGTCGGATGAAATATGCTAATTTTTTGAGATAGGAATTTTGGGTTTTCATGAGCTGTATGCCAAAATCATCAGTATTAAAACAATAAAAGACCTGAAATATTTCAGTTGGTGTGCAATGAATCTAAAATATATGAAAGTTTAATTTTTATCATTACATTATGGAAAATAATGAACTTTATCACAATATGCTAATTTTTTGAGAAGGACCTGTATATACATATTATATTAGTCGACAAGAAAAAATTGCTGAATTTATTAAAATGACCCCATTCAAAAGTTTGTGCTTGAATTGATTCTTAATACTGTGTGTGGTTACCCAGATGATCCTTGTGATGGTTGTTCTTGAGTCCCTTGTTTATCCTGAGCAGTTAAAACTGAGCTCTGTTCTTCAGAAAAAGTTTTCCAGCATCTTTTGAATATTTGAACCCTTTCCAGCAGGGACTGTATGATTTTAAGATCCATCTTTTCACACTGAGGACAATTGAGGGACTCAAACACAACTATTAAAGGTTCAAACATTCACTGATGCTCCAGAAGGAAGCACGATGCATTAAGAGCCGGGGGGTGAAATCTTTTGAACAGGATGATGTTGTCCATATTTTCTTATTTTGTTTAAATATAATTTATTTTCATTTAGTACTTCCCTTTGGAAGCAACAGAAGATACTTGCATGTTTCCTGGAAGACACATTAAGTACAATATACCTTGATCTTCAAATTCAAAAAGTTTTCACCCCCCCGACTCTTAATGCATCGTGTTTCCTTCTGGAGCATCAGTGAACGTTTGAAACTTTTTTAATAGTTGTGTTTGAGTCCCTCAATTGTCCTCAGTGTCAGTCATTGTTGGAAAGGGTTCAAATATGCAAAAAATGCTTGAAGACTGAAGAATCTGCAGGACCTGGAGGATTTTTTTGAAAAACAGAGCTCAGTTTAACTATAAGATGCATTTTGTATGATCTCTTATTTTGTATTTCTTATTTATATTATGAAAAGAAAGTTGAACAAAGACATCTCTCTGCGTCTCTTTTCAGTTTTCATCTTGAACAGTTGTCGCGGATCATGAGTGAACGCGATCATCCCTTCCTTTTTACTACTTTACAGAACGAAATAAACATGAATGAACATCAGAAAATATGTTGCAAGATACAGTAGCTTACCGAAATCTGTATCACGTCCTAATCAGTTCAATCAGTGTTACAAACAATGTCACGTAACACAGAAAAGCCATTCATTGACCATAAACTTGGTCAAACAGGAAAAACAAAACGAACTGGATTAGAAACTTAATTATTTAAGTATAAGTATTATAACTTTATTATTATAAAATGGACTTAAATTGGGTGCTCGCCCGTGTGTAATCAAACACATCATTATTGACATTTTCATTTTATTCTGGAGACTGAACTCACGCTATGCTGCCACACTGGAGCGCACTCACCACCAACTGGACAGGGGTGGGAATTACAGTTACAAGTTACATCAGCCTCAGTGTAATCTGTCAAAATGACGGACGGCCTTCAGATTTTTCCGTCACTGCAAAAAAAATTCTGGTTAAATTTTCGGTTAACGGGACCGCTGATTTTTATATATTATTTATTTGTATATTATTTATATATATATATATATATAAATATATTAGTAACGTACACTAAAATGACGGTTCGGTACGTACCTCGGTTTTGAAGTCACGGTTCGGTACAGCAGATGGAGAAAACAAAACAGTTTTTTCTCTTCTTTTTTTTTTAATTAAACAATGTTTTACTGAACCAACTGTCTGTCTTTAAATGTATTCAATTATAATTAAAATTTTCTTAAGGATAAAAAAAATCTATCTCTGCTAATGCTGTTAGGGAGCTATTAGGGAGTCCTTACTTGCACATTACTGTAATAAAGGTCACAATTAACAACAGAGCCCAAATTATTAAATTCAGTTGCTATTTATTTTTAGATGTAATCAACACTCAAATAATAAAAAAAATTATGTATTGTAAACATGTAAATTACACAAGGCAGTTTTTGTATTAACTTCTGTTTCTCCAATTCATTGTTAAAATATAATCATTTACACAGTGGCTGTCATAACTTGTTTTCATAACTGATTTATTTAGGCCTTACATTAACTAACAGGTTAAGTAAAATATAATTAATATAGTGCATATATTTAGAGAACTAACAAGCTGTTGACACTGAATGGCTTTTCTGAGGTAAATGTAATACTGCGTGACATAGTGTTTTACTGACCTCTTTCCGCGGTTGAAACACTGATTGAATGATTACACAAGATATGATACGTTTCAGTAAGTTGTACTGTATCTTTCAACATATCTTCATGTTCATTCTGTAGTAGTGAAGAGGAAGGGATGTCCGCGTTACTCTTTGAACTGAGGCGCCTATACAGCGATCTGTCACGGCACATCAAAAAGCATCAAAACGGCATTTATTGTTTGAATTTCATGATAAAATGGACAGAATTTGAAGGATGGCACTTTGTATCTAATCGAAAGTAACAAAACACAGAGCTTATTGCGATTTATTGGTGGTTAATGCTGGTTAAAATAGGTTAGGCTAAAAAGCATTACTGTGCGCGCCCCCTTTTTGATTGGAGTGTGGATCGCCTGTGACTGACTGTATTCGTCGTCTAACTGAATAAACCGAACCGTGGCGGTTCGGGACGAATACATGTATACAACATATATATATGCGTTATATATATAGTTTTTTTATATATATATTGTGGCGACCAGGGCGGGCGAGAGCCGTGAGAGAACGGCGCGAGGCCGGTGGCGCGAGAGATAATGAGCTCCACCTGGGAGGCGCGCCGGCCTCGAGTCTCTCACGGTGGAGCTCCGGGAGCATAAAAGGAGGAGCGACGACAGTGAAGGACGAGAGAGGACCAGGCCTGGACTTTATTTTATGTTTTATTATGTTTGTGTGGCCGGCAGACGTCCGTTTTGTTTGTTTATTTTGGAGATTAAAGTTTTGTTAAACGTTCGCCGGTTCCCGCCTCCTTCTTCCCACATATACGAACTGTTACATTGGTGCCGAAACCCGGGAGGAAGGAGGGACATGCTGTCGGAGAGCCCTCGCTGCTGAGGGGGATCGCGGTGCTGCGGAGTTCGGGCAGCGCGGGAGAGTGAAGACCGCGAGAGGCTGCCCGAGGCGGTGGTACTGGAGCCTTGTGAAAGGTGGGACGGAGACCCGGATGCCGTGCTCCTGGGACGAGGTGGGGTGGCTGCCGTCCTGGAGGGAGCGGAGGAGTCGCCGCCGTTCGCCGTGGGCCGAAGCCTGCTGCCATCCGCCATGAAGAGGAGGAGCAGGGGACGGGGGACTCGCTGCCGGCTTCCCTCAGCCGGAGGAGCCATCGCCGGCCGCCAGGAGGCGGTCGAGGATTGGGCCGTCAAAGGAGCGTCCAGTGCCATCGCATGGCACCGCGAGGAAGAGCCTCTCGGCTGGCTGAGGACCGAGCGGCAGTGTGTCCGGGAACCGGACCAAGAATTTTTTTTTTCTTTTTCCTCTCTCCCCTCTCTTGTCCTGTCGCTCCCCTTGCTTCCGTCTCCTTTCTCTCGTCTCGTCTGTCCTTACCCCCAGGTGCTGCGGCCGCCGAGACAGGCCCCGGGGGG
>RJVU01074764.1:111059-151793 GCA_003731715.1 Anabarilius grahami
AGATATTGTGCCTTGAATTTGAAAAAAAAAAACGAGTATTTTCTTTTTTCCTTCATATTTGCGTTGTTCATGAGATGAAGTAGATGGTTCCTGTTTGGTGTTTTTATTTTGTTTGAGGAAATGACAGGATAATGCAGAATTAGAGGAGTTAGAGTTTGGGGGGAGAGATAGATAATTAATGCCAAACATGAAATTAGGACGTTTGTCCAAGGTCAAGTAGTTATTTGAAAGCCGTTTAATGTGTGTGTTTGTGTGTACGAGTGTGTCTGTTTGTACATGTTGTGAGCATATAAATTTGGAGGAACGTTACATGATCCAAGAGACAACCCAGAAAAATCCCAAATGGATTTTGTCTCTTTAGTTAAAGTGGAGTGAAAGTGGCTCAAGTGTCGGCAGCCTTTCCAAACAGAACTAGAGAGAGATGTAAATGAACTGACAGGTTTCTGATAATTTTCAGAATCTCTTTCCTCAGCAGTCCACCATACCTTCTGGTGGAAGGCAGGCAGGATGAGTGTGAGTGTGGAAGGTAGCACACACTCGACAGCTCCCAGCCTTTTAGCCACAACTGACTGAAGGGCAGTCAGTGTGCCCCCCTGGTGTGGATGGTTGGTCTTGATGGTCTAGAAGGCACTCTGGAAACAATGAAACCCTATTAAGATAAAGCCAGTAACACTGAGACAGATGCTTGAGTTCACACACACGTGCATGTACACACATACATCCGAGAGCATTGTAATGTACTCCAATTCTGTCAAATGGAGTTTTTGCCTCTGCTGGGGAGTTTTGATGCTCTGGCAGAGAAGCTGATCAAGCGTTTGTGTCCCTGGTTGTCATGGTTAAAGGGGAGAAGACCATTCCTTACTATATTACTGTCATCTCAGTTCCTGCTCTCAAAGGATTTTTTTTTTTTTTTTTTTGGTTGTACTTTCCACATAAAAGAAAAAAAAGATTAAAATGGAAGTGAAATAAATTATTTCTGCAATGACACCTGTGTGCAGTTTTGCTTTCCTCCTCCCAAGTAAATGATTGGTAAAAGAAAATGATCGTCAAACAAAATATAGTATGAACTGTTTTGTGAACCTGTCTAAATAAATTGAAACCCCAATTTGAGAGATTGTTTTAGCAATAAACATTGAACATCCAAATTTTTTATCAAATTCAAAAGAAAATAAAACATAAAATGTTTACATAAAATAAACTAATGTTTATAGGGAAAAGTTACTTTTTTAAAGTAATTAGTTACAATATTGTATTAATTATAAAAAAATAAGTAATTGTGTTTATGGAAAGTACTGCATTGCGTTACCCCCATGTCATCCAAGATCCATCTTTTTCTTGAGTTGAAAAGAAATTAAGGTTTTTGAGGAAAACAATCCAGGATTTTTCTCCATATTGTGGACTTCATTGGGGTCCACGGGGTGGAAGGTCCAAATTGCCGTTTCAGTGCAGCTTCAAAGCGCTCTACGCGATCCCAGACAAGGAATAAGGGTCTTATCTAGCGAAGCGATCAGTCATTTTCTAAAAAAATAAAATAAAACATTTATATACTTTTTAACCACAAATGCTTGTCTTGCACTAGCTCCTCAAAAAACTTAATTTCTTTTCGACTGAAGAAAGACAGACATGAACATCTTGGATGACATGGGGGTGAAATGTTAATTCTGAAGTGAACTAATCCTTTAATTATGAAAAAAAAAAAAAAAGTTATATTTTTGGCAAATGTAAAGGCCCTTTCACATCAAAAGTGAAATGAAAAGGTGTGTTCAGTTTGAAGCGGAATGATCGGTGTATGACATCAAAGTACCCCGAGAGCAATTAGAGAGCAGATGGCTCTGTATGCTTTCGAATCGTTCTCACAGTGCTTTGATGTCACACTGATCTGTATGAGCAGCACTGCTTCAGGTCGAACACGCCTAATAAATTCACTCCTGTACAGTAGAGGGCACAGCTCAAACAAACCTTTCAGCTATGCTGCCATTCTGGATTGCAGAAGAATATGATGCAGGAGAAGAAAGTTCAATATCTTACTTCAGCAATACAATTTTTTTTATCTAAAGTCGTTTTAGCTTATTACTATGGCTGAATTGGATCATCGAATGTCAGCAGCAAAGACATTGCTGAATAAAGTATATTTGTATCATTTAATATATTTAATACATTCTATTCTGAGTTTGCATTTTACTGTTTTTATTCATTTTGAGGAACACTGTTTGTGCAAGTTAGATGAGTAAATTCTTGCTCACATTTAGTCTAACTACAGTAACCGTCGTGTTTACGCAGCACACAACACCTCTGCACTTACTCCTGATTTCTCTCAACACGAGGACAAGACAGCTGTCAGTCAAGTCATAATTTTAAAAGTAATGTGTTACTTTTACTAGTTACTTGGAAAAAAAGTAATCTGATTACGTAAATTGTTACGTTACCCTATAGTCTTGCATAGCCTGACTTTCAAACTGACAGCAGAAGGTATGGACTCCATCGCAGCATTCATTGGCCAAGGACTGCCCAAGAGAATGTCTGACCAACATTTAAAGTAACAACACAGTTTTTGTTCCACGTCGTGTTTGGGGGGTGAAAATGTAAAGTCGATGTGCCTACAATAACAGACTGGCATGCATCTAATAAATAAATCATTCAAGAACATTGTGCAAGTTAACTGCAACAATGGTGCTGCAAACAGTGTTGGGTGTAACGCGTTACTAAGTAATTCGTTACTGTAATTACTTTACTTTTTCAGTGGATAAGTAATTTAAGGGATTACTGTTCATTTTTTTTATTAGTTACTTACAATGTACTTGCGTTACATACTGTAAATTAGTTCAACAGTTCTGTTTAAATCAATAGGCTATTGAATTTAAAATCTAAATTTGTCATCTAAAGGTAAAAGTGAATGCTGCCTCTTTAAAATCGTTAGCTGTAGTGCAGTTGCGCGTGAGTTCGCAACTTCGAATCACTTGGCTGCGTAGTCGCTGTCTGAAGATATCAACAAAAGAAAAGCTTTAATAAAGATTAATCTATATTTAATTTATACAGTTATGACTATGCAGAGTTATTTTATATTTGATTATTCCTTTTCTGTGGTATTTTTACTTACTACTATTACACCTAGGCCTACCTGAAAAAAAAATATAGGCCTAGCATTGTTTTATTTGTATCTTTATATATTTTTACCGTGGTATCGACTTTGGTATTGAGTGTTGTGCACTTTTGGTGGTATCGATACCGACTACTAGATTTTTGGTATTGTGACATCCCTATTTGTTACTAAAATAATTTTGAGTATTATAGTATGTTTTAATACAGCTAAAATGTTTTAAAAATCTATAAAAGGCTAAACTATTCCATGTTTGACTCATATTTAAATTATTAAAAGTTTCCTTTCTCTTGTCTATCCTGTTGAGGTCTATAAGGATTTTAAGTAGCCGCCTAATTAGTAATGAGTTTAATTACTTGAGTAATTAAATTACTTTTCAGACAGACTAATTAGAAAAGTGTTTAAAATACAACATTGATGATGTAATTAGTAATTTATTACTTTTTTGAAGTAATTTGAAAGGCAAAACACTTCACTTTTGAAAATCCAGCATTTAGTTCATCCTAAAAAGTGTTCATTGTCACAGTTGCAAACGGGACGGCTATCTTCTTCCATGAGGGGTGTGAGGGGCCGAGAAGTTAGGAACAAGGAATACAAGCTTTCCACTGAAAAATGGGTCTTTATTTGAACCCAAGAAAAAGTTCTTACAACACAACAAAATGAACAAACAAGAAAATAAAGTCAACATTCAGACAGAAAAACCAACAAACTAAAACTGACCTACTCAAATAAACAAAGCAACAGCTTATAAAGTAAAAGATGGGCCCATAACAAATTAAGAGGGAAACCAATGAAACTTTACATTCAACATATAACATTAAGTAAATCAAAATCAAATCAGACAAAGAAATATATTTAAACAAGATAAAGAAAAGCAAAATGTAATTAAATACCATAAATGTACAACTACATAAATCAATTAATAAAGACATCAACTTTTCTTCCTCCCCCCCCGGGCAACCTCAGCGAATGGTATGTCCAGGCGGAACCAACAATGCTTAAATTCTCTGTTCCTGCCTGGACTCTAATTTTCGTCACGCCAGGATGCGGCTGCAGAGGACCATGTCTGAAGATCATCACACACATCACCGATAAACTTAAACTCAAAATAGAAACAAATGTAAGTAACGGATACAATGTAACTAATTTGTGTGCACTCCAAATCAGTAACAATGTATTTAAAGATGTGTTGTAAAATGTAAACATGCAAACCTAACAATAAAGAATTAATGGATATTGTTTGTTTCGTGTGGTCATCAGAAGCGATCATTATACTGACACCAAAATGAATGTGAATGACAAAAGAGGGAAATTTAAATAAAGATTAACCTTAAATGAATGAACACGTCCTTCGTGTAGATGTATATGTGTGTGCGAGTGCGTGCATGTGGATGCGTGTGTGTGTGTGAGAGATGATACATCCACATTAACACTATTGTGCATCCACCACTCGGGCCGTCACATTTCCCCCCTCTTCAGGAATCTTGCCAGTAGAGCGGGAGAGATAGTCAGCGGTAACGTTGACTTTACCAGACACGTTCCATCTTGAATCTGAAGGGCTGCATGGCGAGATACCATCTTGTAATCCATCCAATAGAATCCTTCATTTTCTCCAACCACTGCAATGCTTTATGATCAGTCTCCAGGGTAAACTCGGCCTAGTAGGTAGTATCGTAAGAAATCCAAGGCCCACTTTATGGTTAAACACTCCTTTTCTACCGTCGAACAGCGTACCTCTCTCTGAAACAGTTTACGACTGATGTAAGCCACCGGCCGTCGGCTCTCTGGTGGTCCTTGCAATAGGACGGCTCCTACTCCTCCTCAAAGGCATCAGTCTGTACAATGAAGGGTCGACTAAAGCCAGGATTGTGCAGCACAGTGTCAGTTGTCAAAGCTCCCTGGATGTCCCGGAAGACTTTCAATCTCTCCTCAGTCCACTGCAGTTGGTTTGGGCAACGTGCCCCCACCATGCCAGTTAGTGAAGCAGCCCTGCTGGAAAAGTTAGGTACAAAGCGATGGTAAAATCCAGCCATACCCAAAAAAGATTGCAGGTCCTTGCGTTTCTGAGGCACCACACACTTCTCCAAGGCTTGAACTTTCTTCACCTGTAGTCATACAACACCCTGGCCAGGGACATAGCCCAGGTATTCAGTCTCTTGTTTAGCTACAGCACACTTATTGGGGTTGACAGTGAGGCCGGCCTGCTGAAGGCACTGTAAGACTTCCCGGAGATGCTGCACATGTTCCTCCCAGGTATTACTGTAAACGACAATATCATCAAGATAGACAGCAGCAAAAGGTATACCACGTAATACTTGGTCTATTAACCTCTGAAACGTTGCCATGGCCCCATGAAGGCCGAAAGGTAACATCTTAAAATAGAAGAGGCCCCCTGGTGTTCTGAATGCAGTCAAGGGTCATGAGGATTGAGTCAGTGGAATTTGCCAATACCTTTTAGAAAGGTACATAGTTGTCAGATATTTGGATTGGCCCAAATGATCAATTAAGTCACTTAGGCGAGAGGTAGGGTAGGAATCAAGCTGAGATACTGAGTTCAGATATTGGAAATCAATACAGACACTAACACTCCCATCCTTCTTTGGCACAAGGACTATGGGATGACACCACTCACTATTCGAAGGCTCAATAATGCCCAAGTGGAGCATAAGGTCTACCTCTTCCTGCAAGGTCACCTGGAATCGCTCAGGTATTCTATAGCTCTGGTGTTTCACGACAGCATCAGTACTACATCATGCTTAGTCAAGTTGGTAAATCCAGGATATTCAAAAAATACCTTCGAAATAAAGAGAGCTTGTGACCTGCCCAGGTGAAAAAAAAGTACACTTCTATAATGTACTTAAAGTACTCTATTTTCGTGCACCAATTTTGTACTTAATATACTAAAACTTATTCTTAAGTACTACTTAAGATAATCTTAAGAACATCTAAGTGTACTCAACTGTGCTATTTTGAGACAGCATGAAATATGAACTAAAATGTGCTTTTAATATACTATCTCTGTATTTAAAAAATATATTTAGCTACCACTTGTAGTACACTATGGGTTCAAATGTACTATAAGTGGTATCTAAATAATTTAAGAGATAGTATATTAAAAGCACATTTTAGTTAATATTTCATGCTGTCTCAAAATAGCACAGTTGAGTACACTTAGATGTTCTTAAGATGATCTTAAGAAGTACTTAAGAAGAATTTTTAGTATATTAAGTACAAAATTAGTGCACGAAAATAGAGCACTTTAAGTATATTATAGCAATGTACTTTTTTTTCACCTGGGTGTGACCGCTGGGAATCTGTTAGATGATCTAGCCTGATGTCCCCAGGAACTGGCTGTGGCAGATACTGCTCATCCGATTCTTCTTCTTCAACACAGCGAACCATCAGTGGCTGTCAAGTCACCTTTATTTATATAGTGCTTTTTACAATGCAGATTGTGTCAAAGCAGCTTTACAGTGATAACTGGTATATAATTTTGGCTGCACGGCAGCTCTTAAAGAAAATGGTGTCATTGTCCATCATAAGTAAATTCAGTATTGATTCATTTGGTTGTAAGAATCAATAGCTATTCATTTAGTTAATTTACCTATATCAGCACTGGAGTGAACAGTGATGTCATCATCCAGCTCAGTTCAGTTCGCATACAATGGTGTCAATGCAGGCAGATCAAAACACTTTTGAATATCAAATGTCAAGTGTCCCCAACTAAGCAAGCCAAAGGCGACAGCGGCAAGGAACCCAAACTCCAACAGGTGACATCAGGTGGCAAACCGGTGTTAAAATGGAGAAAAAAACCTTGGGAGTTTCTCCTCTGGCCAACAGCGAACAGTGCTTTATGATGATTCAGGCAGCTATCATAAGTCCGATTGGGATCGCAACAGTCAAAGTATTTATTCCAGTTCCATCCAGTTGAGGATCGTATTCATCACGCCGGTATGGACGGTTTGTTGAGGAACTGTGCCACTGGCTGTCATGTCGATGAGGCCTTCACAGTGGATGATCTAGTTGACTCAATCTCTGCTGACACTTCAGGGCTGCATTGTCGTCGTGTCAAGGCGCAGGTCCTCAATCTCACATGGATACGGCCCGGATCCGACTGACTACGGGAAACCTCGGGATAAACAGAGAGACTAATATTAGCATAGATGCCATTCTTCTTCTGATGTAATGAGTACATCTGGTGTTATAGGAAGTGTTCCCGGTTCCGGCTGACTTAATTTATGCAGCCTAACAATCCTTTAACGGATTTGAAAACATAAATTGATAATGTGTTATGTGTATGCCAGGTTAAAGAGATGCGTCTAGATTTAAACTGACAGAGTGTGTCTGCTTCTCGAACAATGCTAGGAAGATTGTTCCGGAGTTTAGTTGCCAAATAGGAGAAGGATCTACCGCCTGCGGTTGATTTTGATATTTTAGGTATTATCAACTGGCCTGAATTTTGAGATCGCAATAGACGTGAAGGACTATGATGCGTTAAGAGCTCTCTCAGGTATGGGGAGCTAAACCATTTAGTGCTTTTTAAGTAATTAGCAAGATTTTAAAATCTATACGATGTTTAACAGGAAGCCAATGCAGTGTTGACAGAACCGGGCTAATATGGTCATACTTCCTAGTTCTAGTAAGAACTCTAGCTGCTGCATTTTGTACGAGCTGTAGTTTATTTATCAAGCGAACAGGGCAACCACCCAGGAGAGGGTTACAGTAATCTAGCCCTGAGGTCATGAACACATGAACTAACTGTTCTGCATTTGTCATTGAGAGCATATGTCGTAGTTTAGATATATTTTTAATATGGAAGAATGCGGTTTTACAGATGCCAGAAACATGGCTTTCAAATGAAAGATTGGTATCAAAGAGCACACCCAGGTTCCTAACTGACGACGAAGACTTAACAGAGCAGCCATCAAGTGTTAGACTAGTATTCTAGGTTATTACATGAAGAAGTTTTTGCTTCAAAAATTAGAATCTCTGTTTTTTCTGATTTTAGTTGTAGGAAATTACTGGTCATCCAATTTTTTATATCAGCTATGCATTCCGTTAATTTTGTGAATTGGTAAGTTTCGTCAGGGCGCGAAGAAATATAAGCTGAGTATCATCAGCGTAACAGTGAAAACTAATGCCATGTTTCCTAATGATATCTCCCGAGGGTAGCATGTACAGAGTGAAAAGCAACGGTCCTAGTACTGAGCCTCCATATTGATCTTGTAATCGATATGACATCTCTTTGTTTACTACTACAAACTGATAACGGTCAGATAAGTATGATTTGAACCATGACAATGCAATTCCACTAATGCCAACATAATTTTTGAGTCTATTTAAAAGAATGTTGTGATCGATAGTGTCGAATGCAGCACTAAGATCCAGTAACACTAATAGAGAGATACAACCACGATCTGATGATAAGAGCAGATCTCAGTACTATGGTACCGTCTAAATCCTGACTGGAAATCCTCACAGATACCATTTATTTCTAAAAAGGAACATAGTTGTGATGATACTGCCTTTTCTAGTATTTTTGACAGAAAAGGAAGATTTGAGATCGGCCTGTAATTGACTAATTCTCTAGGATCAAGTTGTGTTTTTTAATGAGAGGTTTAATAATAGCCAGCTTAAAAGTTTTTGGTACATATCCTAATGATAAAGATGAATTAACAATATTAAGAAGAGGATCTATGACCTCTGGAAGCATCTTTTTCAATAGCTTAGTCGGCATAGGGTCTAACATACATGTTGTTCATTTTGATGATTTAACAAGTTGAGACAATTCTTCCTCTCCTAAAGCAGCGAATGAATTGAATTTTTCCTCAGGTATACTACAATGCACTGTCTGACGCGATACTGTAGTAGACGGTTGCATGGTTATAATTTTCTCTCTAATATTGTCAATCTTGAAAGTAAAAAAGTTCATAAAGTCATTACTGCTGTGCTGTTTGAAAACATCAGAAGTTGAAGCTTTATTTCTTGTTAATTTAGCCACTGTATCAAATAAATACCTTGGGTTGTGTTTATTTTCTTCCAAAAGATTTGAAAAATAAGCAGATCTAGCCGTTTTTAAGGCCTTTCTTTACTCAATCATTCTCTCTCTCCACAAAATGCGAAAAACCTCTAGTTTTGTTTTCTTCCAGCTGCGCTCCATTTTTCTGGCTGCTCTCTTAAGGGCCAAAGTGTGCTCGTTGTACCACGGCGTTGGACTAATTTCCTTAATCTTTTTTTAAGCTCAAAGGAGCAACTGAGTCTAATGTGCTGGAAAAGAGAGAGTCAATAGTTTCTGTTGCAACATCGAGGTATTCTAAGCTATCTGGTATGCTAAGGCGATGAAACTGATCAGGAAGATTATTTATAAAGCAGGTAGAAGTGTGGTAGAAGTGATGGTTCTACCGTATTTGTGGCAGGGAGGCAGTTTAGCAGCCTTGGCTAAATTTAGTATACACGAGGCTAGATAATGATCTGAGATGTCGTCACTTATATTTATATTACTATAAATTACAGCAACACCTCCCCCTTTGCCTTTCTGACGAGGATTGTGTCGATAATCGTAACCTTGAGGGCTAGACTCATTTAAAGTAATGTAATCGTCTGGTTTTAGCCAGGTTTCTGTCAAACACAGCACATCTAGATTATTGTCTGTGATAATATCATTTACAATAAGTGCTTTTGAAGAAAGGGATCTAATATTCAGCAACCCAAGCTTTATCTTTTGTTTATCAGTATTATCTCTGTTTTTTATTTGTTGAACATTAATAAAATATTTACCCTGTGACTTCTCAGGACGGGGAACCCACTCCTTCAAAAGGTTAACGTGCAAAACTCGACTGGAACGATCTTGACCAGGCATACTGATTTCATAGGTCGTAGGACCCAGGAGTTTCTTGATTTTTATAAGGACCTTGCCATTTGGCTAGCAGTTTACTCTCTTGACTGGGCAACATGACAAGTACCTTTTTTCCGACCTTCAAATTTCTCTCTCGAGCCAGAGGGTCAAACCAGGTCTTCTGCTGTTCCCTGGCTTCCGCCAAATGATTCTGAGCCAAAGTAATCATCTTCTGCAAACGTTCCCTCATTTGTAGAACATAGGAGACAACGCTGGTGGGCCCTTTTCTTTCAGGACTTCCTTCCCACATCTCCTGAAGCAGAGCCAATGGGACCCTGACATCATGGCCATACAACAGTTCGAAAGGAGAAAAGCCTGTGGAAGCCTGAGGGACTTCCCGATATGTGAATAGACAATAGGGCAACCATTGATCCCAGTCTTGACCAGTCTCACTGACAAACTTTCAGGGCATCTTTTTCAAAGTCTGGTTAAATTACTCAGTCAGCCCATTCGTTTGGGGATGATAGGGGGTAATGTGCAGACTCTTAATTCCTAAGAGCTGGTAGACCTGCTTTAACAAGGTAGACATGAAATTGGTGCCCTGGTCAGTTAGAATTTCTGCGGGAAATCCGACCCTGGAAAATAACTGGACAAAGGAAGTAGCTACAGGTTTCGCTTTCACAGATCTTAATGGAAATATCTCTGGGTGTCTGGTGGCATAGTCTGTTATCACCAGCATGAAGCGGTTCTCTGAGTGACTCCTCTCCACAGGACCAACGACATCCATTCCAAGCCTCTCAAACGGAGTACCAATAATAGGAAGTGGTTGTAGTGGTGCTCTTGACGGATGTCTGAGGAAAACCTTCTGACAAACAGGACAGCTTTTACAAAATTGGGCTACATTTACTTTCAAACCGGGCCAGAAAAAATACTTTTTGATTCTTGCATTAGTCTTATTTTTCCCTAGGTGGCCAGCCCAAGGGATCGAGTGACTCAGATGTAACACCATCTCTCTAACACACTGTGGAACCACCAGTTGTTTTTGGGCCCCGATCTCTCGATAGAGTAGTCCCTTTGTTATCACATATCTGGCTGTACTGTCATTTAGAGGCTTCTCTCTTACCTCTGCAGCTCTAGCAAAGCACTCCGTGAGACTAGCATCATCCTGCTGCATCTAAATGATGTTGGTAGGCATCTGAAAGTTCACAGGTAAGTTAGAGGTCATATTTTCAGACACTGTATGAGCAGCATAATTTACCTTTTCTTGTCTCTTTAGTGTGCCCTTCTTGACCACACAGGTAACATGTGGGAGGTCGTTTAGGAGCAAAATTTTATTTGGCTGAAGTGGGTTTTCCCCATGTAGGTCTTACCAGACCCCTCCACTTTCCTTTGCTGAAAGTGAGGTATGTTGGGAGAATGGTGGTCATTAACAGGTTTCCAAGCCCATGGCTTATTCTTTCCTCTGGCTGCAACAAACACATCCGCCAAAGACGCTGCTTCCGCTGCTATTCTGGGATCTCTTTCTCGAATCCACACCTGGAGTTCAGGGGACAGCATTTTAAGATATTGCTCCAGAATGATGATTTCACTCACTTCCTCCATAATTTTCCTCTTAGGCTGGATTCACTTTCCAAAGAGTTCTTTGAGCCGGTTGTAAAGCTCCTTTGGACTCGCAGTTGGATCTACTGTTTAGGAACGGAACTTTTGTCGATAAGTTTCAACATTGACATCGTATTTCTTTAAAATAGCATACTTCACTTTGTCATAGTCAGTAGACTCGTTCAGATTCATATTGATATAAGCTGCTCTTGCTTTACCAGTCAACAAAGGGATTAAATGCCAAACCCAATCAGTTTTAATCCACATACAAACAATAGCAATCCTTTCAAAAGTAACAAGGAAGTGCTCTACATCATCAGTGTCACTCAGCTTCTCCAATCAAGGTTTCTGAGATAATGGCGGGCCTATATTGTCCTCAACCTTATTAACTTTGCTGATGAGCTGAAGCCACAGAGTGTCCATCGGAATCTGAAGGATCCTATTGGGCCTTTCCCGCGCCTCCCGGCCAATATCAGGTAAGTCAAGGTTAGGAGAGGTGCGTGCTTGGACTTCCATTTGCAAAAGACTGAACTGGTGCTGGAGACCTGTCGCTCCTGTTCTGCCTGCTCCTGATGTCTTGCAGTCTCCCGGCCTTCTGTCCTGGCCATATAGGTTTGAAGCAGTTTTGCCAACTCGTTCACCGAAACTTCTCTGTCTCCTGTTGCCTTGCCTCCTTCAACTCCTGCCATGTCCTGGTCCTCCTCACCCCTTTCTTCCTCTTGCTGAAAGGGTGGAGCTTTAGGCATACTTTTCTTTAAGGTACAACTCATAATAACAGGGGGAAAAAACACAGCCACGAGGGGCAAAAAGGAAAACAAACCAGCTTAGTGTCCTTGACTGACTAAATACATCCCACCGCTGCCACCATATGTGAGGGACCGAGAAGTCAGAAACAAGGAACACAAGCTTTCCACTGAAAAATTGGTCTTTATTTGAACCCAAGAAAAAAAACAACTTTACAAACAAAATAAACAAACAAAAAGAAAATAAAGTCAAAACATTCAGACAGAAAAACCAACTTTAACTGACCTACTTAAATGAACAAAGCAACAGCTTATAAAGGAAAGGATGGGCCGATTACAATTTAAGAGGGAAACCAATGAAACTTTACATTCAAAATATAACATTAAATCAAAATCAAATCAGACAGAGAAATATATTAAATCTGTCATGCACACAGACGGAGGCAGACAACAGGTGTTTATTTAAACAGAGGCACGGACACTGGCAATGGAGAATACGGGTGAGTCAATGAACAAGCACTTTGGAACAGTGACTTAGCTGGAGAGTTAATGCATGAATGTCTTTACAGGTGAAGGGTCCACGGGGAATGGAGAGCTGACGACGGAGGACGGATGGAAGAGGATTTGGGGATCACAGGTGAGTAACAGGTAAGGAGTCCAGGTACACGAGACGTAGTGCTTGCAATAGACGTTGTGCTTGTCATTGACGAGACCAGACACTGTGGTGCAGGGAGTGAGAGTCTTTATAGTGTGTGATTGATGAGTACTAACAAAGGTGATGACTTTCAGGTGCAGGTGATTGGTGAGTGAGTGCAGGTTAGGAACCAGAGGGATGCTGGGAAATGGAGTCCGGGGAAGGTGATACAGATGGTGACTGTGACAAAATCAAGATAAAGAAAAGCAAAATGTAATTAAATACCATAAATGTACAACTTCATAAATTAATAAAGACATAAACTTTTCTTCCTCCCCCGGGCAACCTCAGCGCTTAAAACCAACAATGCTTAAATTCTCTGTTCCTGCCCGGACTCTAATTTTCATCACACCAGGATGCGGCTGCAGTGGACCATGTCTGAAGATCATCTCCACACATCACCGGTAAACTTAAACTCAAAATAGAAACAAATGTAAGTAACAGATACAACGTAACAAATTTGTGTGCACTCCAAATCAGTAACAATGTATATAAAGATGTGTTGCGAAATGTAAACACGCAAACCTAACAATAAAGAACTAATGAATATAGTTTGTTTCGTGTGGTTATTAGAAGTGATCATTATACTGAAACCAAAATGAATGTGAATAACAAAAGAGGGAAATTTAAATAGATTAACCTTAAATTAATGAATGCGTGTTTTTGTGATTTATGAGGACACAAATTTGTATAATAACATGGGTATTACACTGGTATTACCACGTAAACATGAAATATGAGGACATTTCATGAGTCCTCATATTTAAAATAGCTTTAAAAACATACTAAACAATGTTTTATTAAAAATGAAAAATGCAGAATGTTTTCTGTGATGGGTAGGTTTAGGAGTAGGGGTAGTGTAGGGGGATAGAATGTACAGTTTGTACAGTATAAAAACCATTACGCCTATGGAATGTCCTCACTTTGATAGCAAAACAAACCTGTGTGAGTGTGTGTGTGAGAGAGATGATACATCCACATTACCACTCGGGCTGTCACAAGGGGGTTTGGCATCACGACAGCCTTGTTTCCAGGTGGACCTTTAAAGAATGCAACACACAAGTCTCCCAAAAATCCTTGAGAATTCAACCAATCAGATGACGACTTTGAAACTCCTGAAGTGTTTCCAAATTTGTGTGCCTTGTACATCAGACTTCTTTTTTTTTTTTTTATGAACAGAACAGAATATACAACAGTATACAGATATGCACAGAATAATACCAGAGTGTACAAAACATTAATTAATCAAAAAAAGTATCCACGAAAAATACTACAAATCTTTTTTGCTTTTTTTTGCTTACAATATTCTCTGAACAAGTACTGTAGTCCTTGATGATCTGGAGAAAATGAATGAAATTTGGCTTGGACCCTGACCATTTCTTTTTATGTCTTGTACATCAGACGTTCATCCAACGGTCCGTGGGCGTGACATCTAAGGCTGAGACATGTTATCCCCAACAATGTGTGTGTGTGTCAATAGAGTTGAGTGGTTTAGCTTGACAAATGGCAGTTATTTTATTGTCTTCTCACCAAACTACAGAAATTGTCCAAATGATTAAATTTTTTGTGTGCCTATTTCCCTTTTTTATATTTATTAGGGAAATCATTCATTTACAAGGTTATGAACAAAATGCCTACCGCAAACAAAACATTCAGGCCTTTAAAAAATGGATGCTGAAGTGATTGTGGAAAGAACTATATTAGCTGATAATTTTGCTCCTTTATTGCCAGCATTGTGAAACTGTGTAGCTTTGCTAACCACTGCTAAATAAAAACAGGCATTTTAGCTCTTGTGTATTGATCGAGAGAAACTATGAAGCCCATGTGGGAGTGCCTCATACATTCAAATACAAACTAAGCTCTCAAATCATGTTTCATTTTTGAATAGCTTGACTAAGAGGCAGACTACACAATTTATTTTACCGGATGAGATAGGACAACACAGAATTATATTAGTGATTGTGTTTTCGTGTATAAATGCTAAAATGCATAAAAGAGGTTTAGAACCTGATCCCAGGTTCAGATGTCACAGGCAATTGAGACAATTTAATCTTTGTATGTTTACTGATTCATCACCAAGTACATTGCAGTGTTTACATTTTACATTAAACATGCTGTTGTTTAGCAAACCTTTATTCTGCTCAGTGCCTGCAGACCGGTTTTGTTCCAGGATGTGTTTCATCATAGGGGTTACTGCGCAAATAAGTCTTTTTACAAAGATCTTTTAATATTATCATAATATTTACTTTTATAAATGTCATTAACTGGTTTATATTCAATATGAATAACAATGTCTAATAATTGTCTTAAATTCCTTGATCACAACAGAAATGCACCTGCTTTTCCATTATGCTGAATTCATAATGGTGAAGAGTAGGGGTTGTTTGACGATTCAGAGCTGTGAGATCCTCATGTATGTTGTACTCATCTGTGGTCACACACAAGGTGCTCCACCTAGAGCTTTTTGCTTCCTGCTGTGAAAAGCAGTGCATCAACACACGTCTCATACACAGCCTCTGAAGACCAGGCTTCAGGCAAGTACACTGTTTTCTAGGCTTGTGTAACTTTTCTGTAGTATTCCATTTCTGAACTGTTCCTATATCTGATGACTTTTTATTAGATTGTTTTTCAGATGTTTTAGGACTTTTTGCTTTTAATTTAGCTTTGCACAGCAACAAAGTTGTGTATGAATGTAAATTTATGTTTTGTTTTTCAAATTAGTATTAGTTTAGCATGTCCAGGCACTGCAGCTTTAATTGTATTTGACAGTAGCACCTCTTGATAATTTAAAAATCATATTCTTGCAATTTTCTATAGCACTTATTTTGCATTTTCAAATGCATTATACTGAATGTTTCCTGTCAGTGACATAGGAGAACCTGTGGAGGCCATTTACAAGTAAAATGAGGGGGAAAGTATATGAAAAACCAGTTCCCTGACCTCACTTATGTGCTTTCATTTCATGTTGTTCTTGGTCATTGGCAACCATACTGCTCTATTATTTTCCATTACTTCTTCCTTCCCCCTCTTTATGCTCTGATACTCTTTGACAGAATAGAAGGTGTAGAAATTTGCATTGTGTTCCTCTGTTCTGGGGTGAGGGAGCAGACTGGCCCTGAGGGTGGAGAAGGGATTTTTCTTTTTCAATCTGGCTCAAGTTTCACCGTGATCTCTGATTGTAGTGGAGATATTAGATAATGGAAGACTTAAGACTAAAAGCAATCATGTAGCTCTTTGCTGTCTCTATTTAATGTGATGCGATTTAAATCCTCTCCGTCCGACTTGTAGAAAGTTCAGAAACCTCTGTCTAGGCTTCTAAACATTGGCTTTCTCACAAAATATACAACTGACTCAGAAAGGCTTGAAGCCTAAAAATTTTCACAGTAAATACTTCATTTTAGATGGTGTGAGCTATGTAAAACTGGGACAGATAACTATTTTTACTCTCGGACGTTTTTTGTGATGCTACAACCTCAAAACTAAATCCAGTGTGGATTAATCAACTTTCAGCACTGCTATTCACTCAATCTGTTTTGTCATTCAAAGTGGGGCAGTGATTTTAAGTTTATAATCCAACGAGAATGTAAAAACCAGTCAGCTGTGGATGGGTTAGACATAGTCTACCATATGTAATCTAATGTCTGTGCTAGCAACAAGTAGACTCACAGTAGAAATATCCTGACATTAACTGTGGTATGATAGGGTTTATGCCATAATAACTCAAAATAGTAATTCATCAGAACAGGTTTAAAAAGTTTCCTGTTTTATCTGACATGTTCAGGTTAAATTGAAACTAGAAAACCCTCACAAATAATTAAATGTAATTTTACCAAAGTATAATAATGTTTATAAAACAGATAGTTCTGTTCCTTGATGTTGATTGGTCAATATCTGTGTTTTATTTACGATAAAGCATGGCTATGACTGCTTCAACTTTTGGCCACATCTACCAATGGCTGGTGACTTTTACCAGCTATAAATATTTTTTTACCGGCCATGAAACTGTTATGACACCAAAATTTTAGATACCAGTAAAAATTCACAATTCTCTATTCCAATTTCGATGCCACAGCTAAAATTACTAGCCTAACTAGTATAAATTTAAAACTTTATTAAAGACAAGTAACAGCAGGTTTCAGGTAGAGACACTGAATAAATGTATCAAATGTAAAATAACACTGGATAGTCCTCACTGTATAAATTAAACTAATCCTTATTAAAGTTACAAAAGTTATTCAGTCAAGAGCAATAAATGTATTTTCTTTGTTGTTTGATTAACATTAAAAACACAGAAAGCAGCAGAAATATTAGGCTGCTGTCACTTTAAGACCTAATGCATAGATCCAATGCACTGATACTGATACACAAACAGTTGATGGGCCCCATTGACTTCTATAGTATTTTTTTTTTCTTTTTTTTTTTCTCTATACCAGTGTTTCTCAAACTTTTTCAGCCCAAGGACCACTTTATCTTCCAATTTTTTTCTGAGGACCACCTAACAGAATCCCACTCTAACACGCCCCCAAAAACCAACAAAATAGGAAGGATAAGCTAAATTTAAGTTTAATATGCAACTGTTTCAAGTCAAAAACTAATTATTCAAACACAAATGCAATGATATGATCAGAAATTATTATATTAATTTTTATTTAATTTGAAAAAGTAAATGTGAAATGAGTTGCAGCTTAATATGAACAACAAACTGCACATGTGGGAAAAAAAACTGCAATTAAACATACTGTAACAGCCTAGGTCCCACTTAATGCCATTCCAAAGAGCCATTAGTTTAAAACTGAGGTGGTGGTCAGTCTATGGTTGTAACTATGGTAACAATAAAATGCTGAAAAGAATGTTCCCCTTAATGTCCAATATCACTGAAATTACTGGGATTTTACACATGAAACAAAAACTAGTTACGTTATTAAAAAAGAATGGCAAGAACTGTTTCGCAAGTACATTAAAAATCTACTTAAATAAGTGACGATTTTATAAACACTTGCCTAGTTTAGGTCATCTTTTCGCGGACCACTAGGGGGCGATGGCGGACCACACTTTAAGAATTACTGCTCTATACTATGGATGTCAATGAGGCTCTGATGTTTGGTTACTTACATTCTTCATAATATCTTCTTTTGTGTTCAGCAGATAAAAAATAAATAAAACATCAGACGGAACAACTTGAGGGTGAGTAAATGATGACAGATTTTTCATTTTTGGGTGAACTATCCCTTTAAGCCATAACCAACTGTGTTTACTAGGATACTCGCTGAGACAGGCATTTTTCAAAAAAAATTTGTGTGAATTTGTCCATTGAAGCACAAGAAGACACAAAACAGAGCTCAATTCTGTATTCACGCAGATGCAGCTTTCTGGGCACGCACTTCGGATGTGTGCACAAAAACTTTCCACACAGCGCGTGAGTAACGAATTGAGTTCTTTTCGCATCTTCTTGCGCTTGAATATTTAAATTTCCAAGGCAACTCTTGTGACGATATCCCGAGCATTGTTCATGTTTGTTTACATTCATGTTCTGCATTATTAGAATTAATAAATGTTACCGGCCAACTGGCGATTGACACCGTTTTTGCCAAGCGTGTCCAACTGCGTCCTGCAGTACTATAAACCATTACACCCCCTACATCAAGTTACGCTTCCTACAAATTGGGATGTCATCAGAGCCCCTCCCTCTGAATCGCTGATGGAAATCGCTGTGTCCCAATTCAGAGGCTGCATCCTTCGAACGTCTCGAACTTAAAAGGCCATGCCTTCGAAGGCCGCAAAGGTCAGACTGAGCATTGTTAAATGGTATGGTCTAGCCTATGGAGGACTGTTCTTGTCGCCTAGCAACTGTGACAGCTGCTGTTGATGAGTGACTAATGCTTGTACAAGACTTGAAAGTTATATTAAACTGTCTGAAAACTAACCAGGGCTAACAAACTGTCTAAATATGTTCACCATGGTCCATTTCTGTATATAATAAAGAGTATAAACTATTTATAATCACATCTTAGTAAGATATGCCAACATTTGAACCGCTTTAAAGGTTTTCTTTTATTTTTAAATTTTTATCATTAGATATTTGAGTAAGTTGAAACCCAATACTTACGTTTAAAAGTGTAATTCGGCAATTTCTCTCAAAAAAATTGTCGTCACTGGAGCACTGTAGATGCAAAGTCCTAGATTAACTTCACTGGAATACAGCAGCAGGAAAATTGGGTTCTTACTCATCACAGAAGTCAGTCCAAAGTCCGTAAACAAGTGCGAGTTTAATCAAAAATACAAAAATATACACAAATCCTGTTGGTTCTTGTATTTTATAATGTTACACTTGTTAAACCTTTGTCTTGTGTTTCCTTAAATGTTTAAACACAAGTTTTATCCATAAATGATGGCAACGGTAAGAAAACTGTTTCTCCCTTCTTTTCCTGCCTGAATCCATTCAATCTCGCATAACAACAAGTGGGCGTGGCAGTTAAAGAAACAGAACAGAAATTATACATCCATAAATTATACATACAGAAAACATAAGAAATAATAATGATACAGGAAATATCAGAATTGCCTCTCAAAGAAAGTCACAAAAATGATACTTTGTTATTACTTACAAATCAACTCTCTAAACAAACAACAATAATATACAAATTAATGACATATTACAATTGGCTCTTACATACTAGCCCCAAATTGTCTTTGTGTTCAACAAAACAATTACCAACCTATTTATACCAAAGAGCTAAACAAATTTCTTAAAGATAACATATAGTCTTGATTAAACCTCAGAAAAAATCTTCAACAAGATGTTGACCTGAATTTAGGCAATAAAAAATAACAGATCCTTCAATTAGGATTATGTGAAAGAGACTATAAGTCTGCCTCTAAAAGTAAACAAAGTTTAGTAACATGCGTAAAAGAGTGTTTGTGTTGGTTTTTACTTGGGCTTTTCGCACAAGACCTTTGTTGTCTGTGAATGTTTGTAGCACACGTCCCATTACCCAAGAGTTTCGCGGTGCAGAATCATCAGCAACCAATACAATGTCCCCAGGCTTGAGATTTTTCATTAGGCTTTGCCACTTTTGTCTTTCTTGTAAGTCTGGTAAGTATTCTTTGATCCAGCGCTTCCAAAATAGGTAAATTGTTTGCCTGTAATGCTGCACTGACGTTTGCAAACGGTGCATTGAGACAGGATTTTTCTGATGGCAGTTTGCGCTTTTGGAATCCAGTATTTTTCTCGCAACTTTGACAACTTTGTGAATTGATCTTAAGATCAGATGTGAAACGTGGTAGTCCTTTGCTAAAATTGCAGGATGCTTGGACTCCTCAGGCATAGCTGATCTGCTTAGTCTGCCACCTACTCTTAGGATTTTGTCTTGTAAAACTGGTGACAAACTGTAGAGAGCGCTACTGCGTTTCACAGTTTTACCTTGCTGGAGGGCTTTGATTTCCTCAGGAAACATGATTGTTTGGCTGTAGCGAATGATCTCTTTCTCAGCGTTTTCAATGTCACTTACAGTCAATGTAACACCTGACAGTGAAGCTTTGAAATTTTCCATTTCCTTTTCAAGTTCAGACTTCGCAGTTACATTGTGTCTTAGAATATGGCACAGCTCTTTCCTTTTTCCGTCAGTGCCTTCAGAATGCTTTTAAATTTGAGGAACCATGCAATGGCTCTTCTCAACCTGTACCAATCTGAGTAGTGTGAAAAGAACTGAGAAGTATAGTCATAATTATCTGCACACACTGTATTGACTGAGACTTCCTTAACTTCCAGATCATTGCCAGATATCTTAAGAGTGTTACTTGGCATTTTTGGCCACTCTGATTCTGGCTTTGTCAGAAAGGATGGACCTGTAAGCCATGAATTTGCTTTAAGGAAAGCATCAACAGTAAGTCCTCTTGAGGCAATGTCAGCTGGGTTGGAAGAAGAACTCACATACCTCCACTGTGACACCTTTGAGAGCTCTCTGACTGCAGTTACCCTGTTGGCCACAAATGTACAGAATCATGTGCTTTCATTGTTGAGATTCTTCAAGACTGAAGTACTATCTCTCCAAAATACAGACTCCTGAAGAATCAAGTCCAATTCAAATTCAGTAACTGATTTTGCCGGAGCAACCCTTGCTTTACCTATAACAAAGGCACAATGTTGGTTACCTTTGTGATACTCCATGAGCAGGTATGGCACAGTGCCATGACCCAGCTCACTGGCATCTGCAAAATGATGCAGCTGTGCTGAAGTTACTTCACCAAAGTTAAGTGGCTCTATGCATCTCTCAACCTGAAAGTCGTTTAGGTTCTGAAGACTAGCCAACCACAGGTTCCACTGATGTCTGAGAGTTTCTGGAATACTGTCATCCCATTCATGTTTTGTTCTACAAAGCTCTTGCAGTATTTGTTTTGCAGGAAGAATAACTGGAGAAAGTATTCCAAGGGGATCATAAATGGAGCTGACCATGGACAAGATACCTCTCCTTGTAAAAGGCTTTTCCTGTAGGGTTACCTTGAACTGCAAAGTATCCGTCTCTACACACCACTGAACCCCTAGGGCTCTTTCCAATGGTAACTTGTCCTTCTCCAGATCCAAGTCCTTCACTGTCTTTGCTTTGCTCTCCTCACTTATGGATGCATGTACAGTGCGACTGTTGGACATCCACTTGGTCAAATTAAATCCTCCTGATGCACACACCTCCCTTAATTCATGCATTAGAGCAACACCCTGCTGTTCAATAGCCACAGACGTCAAACATTCGTCCACATAGAAATTCCTAAGGACTGTCTGAATTACCTCTGATCTGTGCTGTGCACTGTTGTCTTTTGCACAGTTTTGCAGAGCGTAGATTGCACAACTTGGGGAGGATGTGGCACCAAATAAGTGAACAGTCATTCTGTACTCCTCCAATTCCTGAGCAGTGTCCCCTTTAGACCACCAAAGGAATCACAACAGGTCTTTGTCCTTAGCAGGAACTCTGACCTGATGAAACATCCCTTCTACATCTGCTGCAAGGACTATTGGCTTATGTCTGAATCTCATCAGCACACCAATGAGAGAATTATTCAAGTTGGGTCCTTGTAACAGTTGAGAGTTGAGCGATTTTCCTTGGTTGGTAGCTGCGCATTCAAACACCGCTCGAAGTTTGTGTTTTTGTGGGTGATACACCCCGTGATGTGGGATGTACCAGATTCTGCCAGGGTTTCCTTCAATTTTACTTGCAGGGATTTTTTCAGCATGACCTTTGAGTAACATGTCCTCCATGAAACTACAATAGTCCTTGTGGAAAGCTGAATTTCTTTTAAATTTCCTTTTCAGACATTGAGCACGCAGAGAAGCAACAGCATAGTTTTTGGGAAATGCTACGTACATCCTTTTACTTCAATGGAAGGTCAATGCAGTAATGTCCATCAACAAGCTCTATGGACTGTGATACTGACTCCATAAACTGCCTATCCTCTATAGAAATTTCAAATTTTTCATCTTGCTTACACTCAGGAAACTCATAACTCATTTGCTGTTGAATTAGGCTCTCCAGGCTTACCACTGAAATCCTGTATGCCATCACCTGTGGCCATCCTGTGTTAGTTTGAATGTTGTCTATATCCAAAGGTCCATTTACAATCCAGCCCAGGAAGGTCCAGCATAAGGCCCATTTCCTCTGCTGTTGATCACTTTCCATGGCTCAAGAATCTTGGGTACATTTGTTCCTATTAGTAAGCCAATATCTGAATCAATCTGAGGAAGACGCACCTCTTCAAGGTATTTCCATTTCTTAACATCCTTCTGTTGCGGAATGTTTTCTCTTTTAACTGGAATCTCCTTTTGTGAGAACACCTGAGGGAGGTCCACAAAATTGTTCTCATTCAATCCGCTTATTTCCAGTTTGGAGAAAACATGTGTACTAACAGACCTTTCCTGTCTGATAGTATGCAGCAGGATGTTTGTTTTCCTAACAGTTAGCCTTAGTTCCTTCATTAGCTGTTCTGTGCACAATGTCGCAGAACTTCCCGGATCCAAGAAGGTGTAGGTCATTGTGGCGAGCAGGGCGGGCGAGAGCCGTGAGGGAACGGCGCGAGGAGCTCCGGAGGCATAAAAGGAGGAGCGACGACAGTGAACGGACGAGAGAGGACCAGGCCTGGACTTTATTTTATGTTTTATTATGTTTGTGTGGCCGGCAGACGTCCGCGAGGGTCTGCCGGCATTACTTTCGTTTTGTTTATTTTGAATTAAAGTTTTGTTGAATGTTCGCCGGTTCCCGCCTCCTTCTTCCCATATTTACAAACCGTGTTACATTGGTGCCGAAACCCGGGAGGAAGGAGGGACATGCTGTCGGAGAGCCCTCGCTGCTGAGGGGGATCGCGGTGCTGCGGAGTTCGGGCAGCGCGGGAGTGAGAAGACCGCGAGAGGCTGCCCGAGGCGGTGGTACTGGAGCCTAGTGACAGGTGGGACGGAGACCCGGATGCCGTGCTCCTGGGACGAGGTGGGGTGGCTGCCGTCCTGGAGGGAGCGGAGGAGTCGCCGCCGTCCGCCGTGGGCCGGAGCCTGCTGCCGTCCGCCATGAAGGGGAGGAGCAGGGGACGGGGGACTCGCTGCCGGCTGCCCTCAACCGGAGGAGCCATCGCCGGCCGCCAGGAGGCGGTCGAGGATCGGGCCGTCCACCGAGCGTCCAGTGCCATCGCACGGCACCGCGAGGAAGAGCCTCTCGGCAGGCTGAGGACCGAGCGGCAGTGTGTCTGGGAACCGGACCCAGAATTTTTTTTTTCCTCTCTCCCCTCTCTCGTCCTGTCGCTCCCCTTGCTTCCGTCTCCTTTCTCTCGTCTCGTCTGTCCTTACCCCCAGGTGCTGCGGCCGCCGAGACAGGCCCCGGGGGGGAGTAAGCGCAGTCGCGGGAGTACCCCCCGGCCTGCGAGGGGCCATGGGGGTATGTGGCGAGCAGGGCGGGCGAGAGCCGTGAGGGAACGGCGCGAGGCCGGTGACGCGAGTGTTAATGATCGTCACCTGTGAGGCGCACCGGCCTCGAGTCCCTCACGAAGGAGCTCCGGAGGCATAAAAGGAGGAGCGACGACAGTGAACGGACGAGAGAGGACCAGGCCTGGACTTTATTTTATGTTTTATTATGTTTGTGTGGCCGGCAGACGTCCGCGAGGGTCTGCCGGCATTACTTTCGTTTTGTTTATTTTGAATTAAAGTTTTGTTGAATGTTCGCCGGTTCCCGCCTCCTCCTTCCCATATTTACAAACCGTGTTACAGTCATAACCTCGTGATTGCCTTTTCTGGACTTAGCTCTAACTGGTACAATGGCCAATGAGCACACTAAATGACCAGCCCCAGTACAGCCACAAGTTTCGCTGGTTACGGTACATGGCTCGGAGACAGTTGTAGAGCTGTCTCCATCTTGAGATCCTGGAAGTGCTGGCTTCTTTTCTGGGAGATGAAGGATGGTTGGATGCTTTAGTGAGCATTTCTGACATGTAAGTCTTTGCATACAACCTTTACTCATGCGACCTGGTAATAAGCAACCATAGCACAAGCCCTTAGATTTCAGAAAGTTTTTCTTTGTATGGCTTATGCTTCAGAACATTGCAAACATCCATGCAATCCATGGTCTTTATTACAGCATAAGCAGAGGGTTGCATGGCTTGCTTTTTTTCCATCCTTTTCCCTTATTTTTTGTTTTTTGAGTTCCGGAACAGGTGTCACACTTTTTGCAAATGTTGTTTTCCTTTCTTTCATTTGTAAGTTACTTGATTTGTTCGTTTTGAATTTGAGATTGTCCTTTGCCCTTTTGTTATCCTGAATATTACCAAACAGTGGATGGGAAACAATCTTTGCTTGTTTGTCTACAAAACTAACCAAGTCAGAGAATCTTCCTCTAAAGCCAGTCCTTTTATGAAGCTCACAGGCAACTACCCTCCACTTTTCTCTTAGTTTGAAAGGAAACTTTGATACAATTGCACGCATGTTGCTTGGACTGTCCATCTCTTCAACATATTCCACACTGTCAACCGTGTTGTGACAACCTGAAAGGAAAAGAGCAAATTCTGTTAATGCTTTGTTATCTTTAGGCTTTAAAGCTGGCCAGTTCAGTGCCTTTTCTGTATAGGCGGTGGCGATTGTGTACTCATTGCCAAAATGGTGGTAGAGTAGTCTTTTAGCCTCTTTGTAGCCCCTTTCAGAAGGCATGTGTTTGACAACTGCGTAGCAGTACCTTTGGTTGCCCTGTGGTGAACTGCTCTAAGAAGTACAACCTGGCTTTGTTATTTGTTGTCTTGTTCTCTACTCTATGTTCAAAGGCTCGAATGAAGAATGTGAATCTATCTAACCATAGGCGGGAGAGTAGATAAAGACTGCTGTTTTATGAAAATCTCAGCAATATCATTTTGACGCTGCATGATGTTGAACAAACTTCTTGTATCAACATGTGCAGGAACGCTTACATCTGTCCTTGGTGGCTGTGATTTAGCAAAGCCTAAATTTTGCCCATTACTGACTGTTGGAACTGCATCAGCGTCAGGTGCTAACTCACGGAAAAATTGTTTTGGCCGTACTACTTTATCAGATGTAGCTTTATGGATTTCTGCAGTTGTGGCAGCCTTTGCCACACTACCAGATGCATCAGAAACACTACGAGCTGGTTCATACATGGACAAAACCTGAAGTTTTTCTTCAGCTGCCTCAATAGCAGTTTGGAGCTCTAAATTTTCCTTCTTTGCTTTGAGCTCAGCTTCCTCTCTCTCAAGCTGTTGTTTTTGTTTCAAAGCATTAGCTCGTGCTAACAACTCTGCCCTTTCAGCTTCAATTCTCAACCTAGAAGAAGCTGTAGATGAAACACCTGAGACTACCTGACTACTAGATTTTTTCGTAAAGAGAGGCAGTTGTGAAGAAGAAATAACCATTGAGGCACTGTCAGTACATTCAACCTCTGCATCACATTGCTCTGCCTCTTTGGATTGGAGTTTTACTCTTTCAATCCAGTCTTTGACCTTGTCTACAAAGTGCTTAACTGCTTGAGACTTAGGTTCAAACCAGTGTAACTGATTTAAATATGCCTCATCATCTGACATAAGTACTCTGGTTGCATTATTAATGTCTTGGAATGCAAGAAAAGCCTGTGCAAACTCACCATTTATGCATTCATACACATTGTCAACATTGCCAGAGTCCTCAAGCAAAGCTTCAATTTCTCTCATTTGCCTTGTTAAATGTCCCAGCTTGGCTTTTCTAGTTCCCGTCAACTGGTTAAGCCGTTCCTCTTGTGTTTTAACAGTCATCTTCGGCACTCTTTTAGAGGCCACGTTAAATTCCTCTGGCCTTACTGTTCTTGTTCAAAGCGCACATTGCGTTCAGATGAGATCGCCCTCTTACGATGCTGTGTGGCGGCGCAAACATGGCGGGTCCATGACGCAGCAACAGTAATACACAGTTCAGTAATATCCAAAGTCCAATAATATCCCCAAAACGTCCAAAAAGCTGTGAAAGTTCACCAAAGTCCGATCAGCTAAATCCGTAGTGTGTATAATCCAAACGCCATCGGAGAATCTCAGCCGCGATAGTCCATTAAAATCTGTTCCATCTGTTGTATCCTTCATTTCATGGGAAACGAAGGACGCATTTGGAGGCCGCATTTGAAGGAGCCTTCGAATTGGGAGAGCCTTCGTCATGGTGCAGTGATGCAATCGGTCTTCAAATGCACCCTTCGAAGGATGCAGCCGCTGAATTGGAATGCAGGAGTCTTCACTAGTGCTGCTCTTCTTCTACCTCACCTTCCTTGCTTTTTTAACTTCACCATAGTCACCTAATGATAAGGCATACAGATCATATAACACAGATCACTGACACCGTAAGTCATCCTGTTTGTTTTCATCAGTTTTTTAAGTATTTTAATTTTAAATTTATGGAAGGGGTAGGTATTTAGCTATAATTACCATGAATCTGTATTAATTTGACAGTAACATTTATTTTATGTTGTACTAATAACTTTTATTTCATTCATAAGATTCTAAAGCAGTATAAGCTAAATAAAAATACTTTACTTAAAGATTGTTTTATTCAATGACATCCATGCTTGTTTCTTTGCGGGAGGCTTAACTTGTAGTAGGTGTAACTTGCAGGGGCATGGTTTGTAGTACTGCGGGACGCAGAAAGAAACTCTCTTTTATGCATTTGGCGCTTGGCAACACCCTTAGCAACAACAATAAACAAACAATATACTGTCAAAACTGTTCCATGTATTATGCATTTCAGCAAAAACGGTTTACTATTAATTTAATGAAGTATGAGTGACCCCTGCATGTCTGCGTCATTCATTCACTTTTAATTTTGAAGCCACACCCTTTCCCCATTAAAGAAATGTCAGGGACAATTTTTTTTATATAAGTAAGAGAGGCTGTGCTGTATTGTGAATTTACAAGTCACAGTCACGCTCTTCTGCCATGACTGTATACACAATACAGCACCGCTGCTCAGACCTTAATTATTGCTCACTTTATTAGTATTAAAATAAAAAAATAAAATATAAATATTACTGTACATGTAAAACACATGCCTTTATAAATAAATACATATCTATTTACATTTATTTATTAGAAGCATATGTTGAAGACAAGCATTCTTATTTGTCTGTGGATTTTCCAATGTGTTTTTCCAGCTCAGTGGAATGATGATGGCACATTCAGCTGTAAGTGTCCAGCCAGCCATGGTTGTGACCACTGATAACTTGAGGCTAAACCAGTGGAGCAGCGGAGTGTGTGACTGCTGCGAAGACATGGGCATTTGTAAGTGTTTGGTCAGAGAGAAAAAGGGAAATTATTAGAAATATTATATAGAGTTAGGCATATGTTAGTATGTGAGGAATGATGAAAATCAGCTGTGTGATATTTTGTTTGAGGATGTGCGCTTGCGTATGATCTAAATGCATAACAAATTCAAACTTTTGACATCTGTTTTCCTGTGGCAGGTTGCTGTGGTTTCTGGTGTACATACTGCCTCATGTGTAAGACCAGTGAGGATTTTGGAGAGTGTCTCTGTCTCCCCTTGCTGGAGATATGCTTTGGAGGCATTTTGCACCCTATTACTCTCGCCATGAGGAGCGGTATGAGAGAGAGGTACCACATTAAGGTAATTACAATGTAATTACTATTTATTAGTAGTATTTTACTATGTTGTATTACAGTTTTGACAATTATTACTATTTAAAATAAATTAATTTTCAACATCCATTATTCCAGTCTTCAGTGTCACATGATCCTTCAGAAATCATTCTAATATGCTGATTTGCTGCTCAAGAAAAATGTCTGATTATTATCAATGTTGAAAACAGTTGTGCTGCTTAATGTTTTTGAGGAAACCATGATGCATTGTTTCGGTATTTGAATAAAACTACCACAGTGGTGTGAGTTTATTTGTTTATGAATTGGAAAAACATATAACAACATATGTTTAAAACAAATTTTTTAAAAAACAGACTTTAAAATTTACATTTGAGGTTTGACTGGATATAACTTGTTGTAGAACAAAACATGAAATTCTTTTCAAGTAGTGTTCAACACACCTTATTTTACCAACAAATTTAAAATATTAGGAAATTCCTCAAAAATGCTAATTCTCTTCCAGTTTAGGAAATACAAAATGAATAGCTTTATATCATATTTAGATGTTGCATGGCTCAAATTTATGTCCCCATTTTGTATTTGCTGATGTTTCACCCACCCTCCCCTTTTAGACTACTCAGTTTCACATCACTTTAGATTTAAAGTTATTTTCTCTCATTAAGGGTTCGATACAAGATGACTGCTGTGTGGTGACCTGTTGCCCTGTGTGCGTCTGGTGTCAGATGGCGAGAGAGCTGAAGGCTCGACGGCACTCCCTAGTGGTCATTAACCCAACCATCAACCCAGTTCACCAGCAGCCACAAGCTTTTAACCAGCCAACTCAAGCCGTGAATATGGGCTACCAGCCTCCACACGCCATAAATCCTGCATACTAATGACTTCAGTGCATACGTGCACATCTGCGCTTCTTTAACCTCAAGCTCCCCAAAGAGCAAAACCTGCTGTTTTGTTGAAGTAACATAGTGGTCAGGAAATCTGTTGTTCAATCTTTATACCTAACCTTCCTGTTTAAACTCTGCCAATATTTTTTTCTGAACAAAACAATATTTAATGACAACAGTTTCTATGGCCTGGTTTCACAGACAGGGCTTAGAGTAAGCCAGGATTAGGCCTTAGTTCAATTAGGGTATTTAAGCTTTTATAAACGTACCCTAGAAAAAAAAAAAAAAAACTTTACTGGTGTGCATCTTGAGACAAAAAATGGCTCTGACATATTTTAAGATATGTCAGTGCAAGTTAAAAAAGCTCAAACATGCATTTTAGTCTAGGACTAACTTAAGCCTTGTCTGTGAAACAGGGGATATATATTTTTTTGCAATTTCCTCTAAAGACAAATTGCCATATATATACAAACACACAAAAACAAACACACACACACGTGAGTGTGTGTGTGTGTGTGTTAGATGCTTTTGACAGCACTAATATATATAAAGCAAAGATTGGGTGTACACCTGTTTAAGTAAATAAATATATTGATATATTTATATATAAATATTTTATATATAAAATATAAATATATTGGCTATATTGTAGCCAAAACAAAATTTGTAACTGCAGCAACAAGCAAATCCTTGTGACCACACAAGTGTTAAAAAATAGTGACACTCCCACATATTTCTAGGGAAACTCTACAAACAGAAAGCTTTTCTTTTTTGCTCTCTGAAAAGCCTCCCGTGGACTGGTGTTGAAAATTAGACATGTGAGCATTCCACAACAATTCTAATAAACATAATAAACAAACAAACAAACAGTTTTCAGTGTCTTCTTCTTTCAAACATCTTATTAAAACAATTGTTTAGAAATTAAATCTTCTTTAGAATCATGAATGACTATCTAGGGATTCCGGGTAGACTACCGGACACCCACATAGACGCTGAGGGTTATTCTGCCTCATGTAGCAATCTATGTACTAATTACGAAGTCTTTCAAGTATCCAGGCTGTTTAACAACTCTTCCTCTGGACGTAACAACTTTTTTTGTTGTTGTTCTGGAACGTCTTGCTCTACGTATTGATCTTGATTACTTGGATGTTGTTCAGCTTGTGTCTGTTCTTCATCCACACCTCTCTCTTTGTCGAACTCAAGTTGGTGTGAAGATGGGTTGCAGAAACGGAGATGCTTTCTGTTTCTTCTCAAGTCTCCATTCTCTGTGCAAAGTACGTTAGATCTCGGAGTTGTGTTTTTACAAACAACTGTAGCTGTCTTGTTCCAGCCTTTCTAGTTGTCCATTTTGACTGTAATAGGGTCTCCAGGTTTGAGTTCAAGCAACGGTCGACAACCATGACGTCTGTCATAATAAAGCTTGTAGTTAGATTTCGCCATATTGTCTGTTACTCTCACCTTTGAGAAATCCGACCACTCAGGTTTCTTTTCCACGACAGGAACCAGTGTTCCCAGATGGCATCCAAGCATCAACTGTGCAGGGCTGTAGCCTGTGCCCTGGATGGGTGTAGCTCTGTAAGCTAGAAGAGCTAGAAAAGGATCCTCTTACCTGAGAATGTGCTTTGCGATTCTCATGGCCCTTTCAACCTCACCAATTGACTGTGAAAAATACGGGTGCATGGTGATGTGGTGAAACCCGTAAGCTTTTGCAAAATCCTGAAACTGTTGACGAACGAATTGCGGACCATTGTCCGTAACAAGGCTATCAGGACAACCCCATCTAGCGAACATGTTGCTCAATCTCAATGCCACTGTCTTTCCTGACATATCTGGAAGATAGGCAATGTCGATGAATCTAGAAAAATAGTCAACCACTACAAGGTAGTTTCTTTTGTTGACTTCACAAATGTCAGCTGCAATTTTCACCCAAGGTGCGTCTGGTAATGGGGTAGTCATCAGAGTTTCTCGATGTTGTGCTGGCTTATTTGTTTGACAGAAAGCACAGTTCTCCGTAAATACCTGGATCTCCTTGCTAATCCCAGGCCACCAAACACTTTGTTTTGCACGCTCTCTACACTTGACGATCCCCATGTGACCATCATGAAGTTTCTTCTTGATCTCAGCTCTCATGACACTTGGAATAACAATCCTGTCACTATAAATCAGAAGATCATGACACACAGACAACATATCTTTCACAGCAAAGTAAGGCTTGACGTGCCATCCCTGTCTAATGTACTTCATCACCACCTGCAACTCGGAATCAGTCTTTGTGCTTTCTATGACCTCGTTCAGCATGACATTGGCCAGGCAGCTCTAGTGGACTCCTCCAGGGCCGTAATGTCATCTGTAAGCTCCACTAAATCCAGATGTGGTGTCGAAGATGAATGTCTAGAAAAAGTGTCAGCAACAACCAGTGATTTCCCTGGTACATATTCAGCCTTGGCATTGAACCTCATCAGTCGAATCAAGAGTCGCTGGCATCTCAGAGGAACCATGTCAATTTCCTTGCTGTTGATGAGCGGAATCAATGACTTATGGTCCGTGTGAATTACAAAACTGTCCAGACCGTACAAGTACCTGGAAAATCTTTCACAAGCCCATACCACACTGAAACATTCCTTTTCAATCTGTACGTATTTTGTTTTGGTGTTGGTTAAGGTACGTGAACAGTAAGCTACAGGTCTCAAGTATCCATCATGCTGCTGAAAGAGAACTCCTCCTAGTCCATAACTGCTAGCGTCCACACTTACAATGGTTGGTTTGTTCACATCAAAAAAAGGAAAGAACTAGTGCTTCAGTCATGAGCTGTTTAACTCTTTTGAGCGCTTGTTCCTGTGCATGACTCCAAGTCCAGACTGTGTCACTTTTAGGAGATCATTAAGTGGACGGGTTATCTCAGCTAATGATATGGCCAAGAAACTGTATCTGTGTTTGTCTCAACAGACATTTGTCATCATTGAGTTTCAATCCCGCATCAGAAAGTGTCTTCAAGACCCTCCGTAGACGACAATCGTGAACCTCTGTGGCGTTTCCCCATAGATGATTATGTCATCCATGTACACTGCTGTACCTTCATGGTCTCTTAAGAGGTTATTCATCTCTCTTTGGAATATCTCGGGCGCACTTGAGATTCCGAAAGGAAGTCTATGAAAGAAATACCTCCCAAACGGTGTTATAAATGTCGTGAATTTAGCACTCTCTCTCTCTCCAGTGGAATTTGCAATCCACTCGCTGCATTCAGTAGCGAAAACATTGTTGCACCTGACAACTGAGGAAATATATAATTTTTCATATCATCAATTTCTTCAATCATGCCACACTTCACCATTCTGTCTAGTTCAGCTTTCACCTTAGAAAGTAAGGGAACCGAAACTTTCCTGGCTGTCGTAATGGCATATGGGACCGCATCTGCTTTCAGCTTGATTTTCACAGGAGTGGTTTTCAAAAGTCCAACCGACTCGCTGGGTATTCTTACATTGTCAATCCTCTGAACTAACCCAAGGGCAGCAGAAACTTCTCGACTCAGCAAGTTATTAACAGACTGACCTGCTATGACAAAAACAGTAAAGCAGTACTTGTTTCCCTTATGGTGCGTGCTTGTCTCAAATCTTCCTGAACTTCTCAATTTCCCTCCGGGTCAATCCAGTTCACGAACATTAAGTTAGGCTTTGTGTTGAGACCTTTATAAGTTTGTTCCAATATGACACTAATGTCTGCTCCAGTGTCTATCTTAAACTCTACGTCCGTATCTTGAATCCTCAAAGATATGGACCATGAGTCACTTGAGTACTTTATTGCTCCAAGGAAAATGAATCTTCGCACTCTTCCTGCATTACATTTACATCACTAACATGTAGAGTACGACACACAATAGCATAAATGGCCTCTCTTACCACACTTTCGACACTCTGCTCTTCTCGCTGGGCAGTTGACACTCTTTGGATGTTGTTTGCCACATTGCATGCATGCATTTCCCCACGATTGAGTCATTTGATCATGTGTTATTTTGGCTATTTGTTCTCTGTGTCCATTTTCTTTCTATGTTTTCTGGCTTGAACACCCCTTTTGGTCGAAATGATGTGCTGTGCTTCCTCCGTGAAACTTCATTCAATGCTGAAGATCTACTCTGTTCAGAAACATGACTTTTTATCTTTTCCGATTGCTGTGCGTGTCAACACGCCATCTCAAACGATAAGTCAGACATAATTTGTAAGCTCTGGGACAAATCTTTATCAAGAACACCAATCACCAGTCTCTCTTATATTTTCACTTTTAGCTTCTCCAAATGTGCATGTTTAAGCCAGTTCATGTAAACTACGAATTAATTCCTCCACTCTTTCACCTTGCTTTTGAACACGCTGATAAAATCTCGCCCGTTCATGTATCACGTTGACTTTAGGCACAAAGTAATTGTCCAATTTCCTTAAAACTATTTCGTACCTATTCTCATCGCCATCCTCTGCGTACACAAATGTGCTGACAATGTGTTCTGCCTCCTTCCCGAGAGAATACAAAAGGGTACAAACTTGAACTTCTAAGCCTAAGTGGCTTCGTGGCTATGCGGAATCTGTGGAAATGTTGCTTCTATTCAGGCCAGAGCTTGGGATGACTGAAGTCAAAACTTTAGAGTGGAGAAAACTTTGCCATGTCGTCACGTTTACTTCTGACACCATGTAATGTTAGGACGGCATAAATGTGGCGATATGGGCATTACTCCATTTCTGTTATTTATTTACAACTGTGCAACATGTAGCAGCATTAACGCACTCTGTGTTGACTCCCCGTCTACCGTATATACCTCATTAGCCACCCATACCACAACAGGTACAAGTTGCTCTATACATTACTGTATATAACCTAACAGATTCTAAAACTATCATTACAAAATAAATCTTATATTTAAAAAAAGACCTCTATTATTAAAGAAATAAATGAATATTCTAACAAATTAAGTTTAACGGTGGATAATAGATTATTTTTGCAATCACAGTTGGATGAAATCTATATGAGAAAAGCCAAGGGGGCATATATTAGATCAAGAGCTAAGTGGATGGAAAAAGTTAAAACTTCAATTATTAATGGGGCAGAGTGTTCTAATACACAATTAAAGGAGCTGTATGTAGGATTGTGGCCTAAACTGGTACTGCAATCACTATAAAAATACTGTAGAGCGGTGTATCCCCTCCCCCTACCCCCTGACTCGAGGTTGCCAGATGAGCTGCAGGATTCGGCAGAAACGTAGGCTGCTTCAATGAGCTTCCAATGGCAAGTGACAAACAGACGTACACAGTAAGTTTTTTTGTGTTAATTCTGTTTATGCAATAAAAACAAATCTGAGGAAAAAAAGGATAATAGTAAAACAAAACAAAAATAAACAACAAAATAAAAATTCCTTATTTTTCAATACGAAAAAAAAAAATCGATTTACAAGTACTAAAGTTTTTGTCATAAGTAGGCTAACAAATAACCAAAACATTTGCCACAGCAATTATAACGCGGGACAAATTCAATATCACCAATGGCTATCACAGGGTTGTTTTCAGTTCCATCAGAAAATATTGTTAGAGTAACTAAATTACATTAGCAATGGTCATACAGGTCAACTAGCAGCATGTGTAACTTAGTCCACGATATACGTGAAGAACAAATGACGAATCATTTTTACTGAGGTAACATTAGGCTACTGTCTCAATTACGTTTCAAATTGCCATAATGGGCGTGCTAATGTTGTTTTCCTCAGCGTCTCAGCATAATGACAGAGCATACGTCCATGTGAGCTAACGTTATGTTACTTTGCACAAACATGCATAACTTTGTTCGACTGTCATGAATATATGAAATGTCCATTGACATCAAGTACAAGTTAGCCAAGCATAGATGAATCTTACCTCTCCAGGAGAAAATTAGCAACGTTGGCGTCTGTGTTCAAATTCTTCTCCGTTTTCAGCCGTCTCCATCTTTCAAAAGCATCTCCAATACAAATTCTGGTTTTATTTCGGACTTTGTCACAACGAATTTCTGAATTATAACGAGGTCTTTTTGATTTAGTAACATTAAACATTTTTATCCGACTGGACTTAGGGTAGGTTACAGCAAAGCTGGCAACACGGATCACGAAACACTACTGACTTCGTGATTGGTAGATAGGTGGAGGGAGGCGCGTCAGGCCAAAACACAAAATGACAATCAACATCAGTTGAGGGGTGCAAGTCCACTTTTTAAATGACAATATCCTGGCCGAACTACTTTTGTCAGTGATATAAGTATTTGAAATTAACATGATTTCTTAATGTCTAGTGACACATCAGGGCCATTTTATGATTAATTGAAATAGATTTCTTACATACAGCTCCTTTAATAGCTAAAAAAATTGCCAACTTTTATCAGGATTTATATTCGTCGTCCTCTTCAATATTAGACCTTAATTCCCTCTTTGAAAAAATTTGACAATTTGTCCCTCATATAGATGAACAATTCAAATTGATATGTGATGCAGAATTAACAATTGAAGAGCTTGATTCTGCTATTATGAGTCTGTCATTGGATAAATCACCTGGCCCAGACGGTATTACATCTAATTTTTATCGCCATTTTTGGGACTTATTAAGGGAATTTCTTTTTGCAGCTTTTCAGAAAATGACTAAAACTTTGGTTTTGACTAGTTCAATGAGACAAGGCCTAATCATGCTTATTCCTAAACCAGGAAAAGACTGTAGATTGTTGGACAATTCACAACCTATAACTTTACTAAATAATGACTACTAACCCACATATATAATAATTGTGTGAAACTGGTTTATCCAAAATTATTGGGGAGATGCAAACTGGATTCATTAGTGGCCTATCTAATATTCAACTGGTTCTGGACTTGGAGTATAATCAAGAAATAGAGGATGATGGGATTATTTTATTTTTAGATTTCTTTAAAGCCTTTGATATGCTAGAACATTCTTTTATTTTTTAAATGTTTAAAAATGTTTATGGGTTTGGTGAAAATATTTGTAATGTTATTCAGTTATTCTACACAAATACCAATAGCTCAGTTGCCCTACCAACAGGTACTTCACCCAGATTTGATCTCAAGAAAGGAGTTAAACAAGGCTGCCCCATCTCACCTTCATTATTTATTCTGGCTACAGAGATGTTGGCTCTCCTAATTAAAAACTCAAATATTGAAAGATTAAATGTGTTTGGACATGAAATTGTGCTTAGTCAATTGGCTGACGATACAACAATATTTTTAAAAGATCTTGACCAGATTCCTAAAGTAATTGAGATGTCTGGAATAGATGGAATGAACGCAAAGGCAGGCTTGATGCATTGATGCAAAGGGATTTGTCTATTTTTTTATTTAATTAAAATGGAAAGTCTTTCTAGGTGTATCTATCCTGCATCTTGTCTCTCTATTTCTGATAGAGGTATTAAGACCATTAATCAAATTAATTTAAATTTTATATGGAGAAAACGTGTGCACTACATATAAAGAGAGCACAACTTATACAAGATTACGAAAATGGTGGTTTACAAGCCTTTCCCCCGGTTTTACAGACAAGGCTTAAGCTAGTCCTAGACTAAAATGCATGTTAGAGCTGTTTTAACTGAAAGCAACTTGCACTGACATATCTTGAAATATGTCAGAGCCATTGTTTTGTCTCAAGATGCACACCAGTAATGTTTTTTCTAGGGTATGTTCATAAAAGCTACTTAAATATCCTAATTGAAATAAGGCTTAATCCTGGCTTAGCCTAAGCCCTGTCTGTGAAGCCGGACTTCTATTGTATAAATGGTATGTTGAAGGTCAAGTGGCTTAAAAACTTTATAACAAATTAAACTAGTATTTGGTTTTGTATTTGAAAACTGTGTGGAAGTGATTTCCTACTGAGATGTGATTTCACTGTTTCCAGACTGCCACATACGCAGGGTTATTTGGCACAAAAAAAAGTGATTTTCCTTGACTAGTAACGTATCTGCCATTGCCATTAGACCTTGACAGGCTCAGACTACAGATTATGGTTGGCTATTTAAAACAGCAATATGGTGCAAACACGTAACATTTAGAATGCTTTTGATATCAAGTTTTGCTGGTTAGCTTTGTCCTTGACAGTGTACAAGATGACCTACAATCTAAAACATGAAATTTTTGAAATTGTTTTGTTCAAAAGAACAATAATGGAAAATTAAATACTAGGACATTTTAAATACTAGCTAATATTTTTTTTACACAGATTTACAAGCGTTTGAGAAATTGTGAATGATAAATCGCGTTCTGCAATGAACGTGCACAGGCTTATTTTCAAGTCACAAACACCATACCTGCAAACCTTACATAGGTGAAAAAGGTAATGTGTACGAACTAAATTGTTGTAGGGGGGTCTGGGGACATCGTCCCCCATGAGAACATTTTTGTGATTTTTAAATATCAAAGCATTCACCGCGTTCTCCCAGCTAATTAGGTGCGGAGACCTATATCAATATAAGAATACAAAAAAGGTCTTCACTCTGAAGCACTTTAATCATGGTACACAGAAGATAAGATGACAAACGTTTCGGCTCTTCGCCTTCATCAGTGTAACAATTTCACTCACTCTAAATAATAATAATATAGAAAATGCACTACAAATCCTCAGGTGATCATGATCATAATTAAAGCAATCAGATAATCAGTCCACAGACTCCAGTTTAAGTCCATCTGAAACAACAAATCACAATTAAAGACAATACTAGGAATAATCACACATCTGGCAAAAATAAATAAAAAAATCAAGAAAATCAAAAAAAATTAAACATGAAAGATATAACTCTGAAAAACAGACAATAATTCCCAGGACCCCAGAATAGCTCCATCAAAGAAAAGAAAAAAAAGAAAAATTGGGAACAATAAATAACTGTTACGTCCTTTCAGATGTTTTTTGTTTATTTGGTTAGGGGAAGTTTTAGAAGTAACATTTGAAGTTTGTGTGTGCATGTACAGGAGTGGTAGGAAGGCCGAGGGACAAGAAAATTATGTGTAAGGTGTTTATTGTTCAACGGTGCGCAGTGATCAAGTGAAAGGGTGTAATCAATATTTACAATATTTACAGTATTTACAATATACGAAAAACAAATAACAGTTAACAAAAAAAAAGAGGTGGGAAGGGGAGCTCGAGAGATGCCAAATCAAATAAATAAATAAAACAAAACACAGCTAGCTATTTTAACAAACTAAGCTAACTACCAAAAAGAAAATGTAGAAAGAAAAGGTCTTCGGCGTAGAAACGCCCTATGTAAACTATTCTGTCTAACCCAAAAAGCGGAAAAAACATACAGCGGGTGGCACTCTGTCCTAAACTAGTGTGTCTAATACACGGGCGTCGGAACCATTGTATGTGGGTGGGACAAGACCAATGATATTGGACCCACTCACTTTTACCGTCTCTAATTCAGCATTTGTCTAATCCCCCCCAGGTGATGCTACTCCCCAAACCACCAACAGAGCATATAAAATACCAAAAATAAAAATATTTTTTAAAACATCGCCAAGTAAAACGCTGCGTTTATAAAGAAATGTCTCTTTACGACTACAACAAACGGGACACATTTCAGACGCGCATTCCACTTTCGCCTCAGCGCCAGGCGCAAGTCAAACGAGCGCGGAAAAGGTAGCTTTACTTGAACAACTGTGAACTGCGGTCAGATGAGATGTTGTCAGGCTATGTCAGTAAAACTACAACCAGCCTGTGCTCGAAGCGTGAACTCAAGAATTGCTCGCGCAAATGCGGCGGCGCGCGCTGCATATTACTTTATTAAAGCTTAACTAAAGCGCAAAAGAAACTACGGGCATGCACCGTCGTTATTCTGTTGTAAATGAAGTCATGAAGTTACCAAACATGCGATTAAAGCTGCCTCAAAACTGTGCATGTATGTATTTGTTGACATGGTTTTAAAGCTATTGTTATCCAATTTGTTGGCCTTAAAACGTCTTAAAATGCATATATGTACACCAAGGAAATACAAATTTTCCCGGGGGAGCATGCCCCCGAACCCCCATAGCACATTTTCTGACCTCAGTAATTATGAAACCCTGTGTACGCCCCTGCTTCTTTTCTATCTAACGAAATCAAAGGTAAACGTGTATTTCTCCAGTTGTGCGCACTTGGGGAATAAACTTTGTATGCACTGTGTGATCAATGTGTGAAAATAAATGGGAGCAAAAACGCGATTGAATGTAAAGGTTTGTGCCTCGTTGTTCTAGTCAAAAAAATCAATAACTACCGATTGATTGGCATTTTATCTATATATATATATATAATTGCATTAAAAAAATGGGAGGGAGTACCCACCCACATTTCTTTTGCTTCAGACGCCCATGGTCTAATACAGAAAAAAAAATGTCCTACGCAGTGTTGTAGTACTCGAGACTCGGACTCGGTCTTGGACTCGGTCTCGAGACCATATTGTAAAGGTCTCGGTCTTGTCATGGACTCGTGTGCATATTGACTCGGAATTGACTCATACTCGTACATATTAGGACTCGGACTCATTCCCGAGACCACTCGAGTCCCATTCAAAATATTTCACGCTTAATGTTCAGGGGCAAAGAGCAATGATAATATTGTGGTGAAAAAAACAAAATGCATTTGAATTATAATTATAATTAACATGACAATGTGTACAATAGTAACGAATCGCTCAAAAGTTGGAAAATTCGTCAGTGTGAGGCGTTGCCATAACGCGTTGCTATGGGTTGCGTGTGTGTGCGACTGACAGATTTTCCACAGTGTTCGAAACTTCTCTTACCCCTTTTCCACCAAGGCAGTTTGAGTGCTGGTTCGGAGCCAGAGCCTAGTTTCAAATCAGTTCTTTGTCTTTCGACACACAAAGCACCAGCTCCGAACCAGGAAAAGTGGTTCGTAAGTAGCACCAAAACATTGCTGGGCTAGAAGTAAGAACCGCTTGCGTCAGGGAATGGGGGCGGGGTTACCGTGACCTACAAGAAACTTGATGATGATGGTGGTCCTCCTCCAGTTTGAATACGATTTTTTCGAAGTGAACTAATTCGTTTTTTGCAGTCAAGCTTCGTGTCGAACCATTTTCTTTTCACTTCTGGGACTGTTCGATTAACAGATGAAACTCCATTAACAGCATCTGTAATATGCTACCAAGCTTCCTTTTTTTTAGGACCTGATACGCCACTATGTACGCTTGAAAATAAAATGTGGCGTTTTGAATGAACTTCTGATAATAAAACTTCAATTTCTGCATCTGAGAAATTTTTCTTTTTCATTCGCTTTTGAGAAGACATGTTGAAATCTTTCGTTTGGTGTCATAATATGATGCCCATTTCACGAGTTCACACTTACAAATAATCAGGTAGTAAATAGTGTGCGTAGTAGTATGCGTATTTGGCGTGCTGTCCGAGGAGAGGGCTCCGAGCTCGGTATTTTGGCCCGAACCCAGAGTACTCCCCCCGTATTCTGGTTAGGAAGTAACCAGGCAAGTGTGAGGAGACGGGGTGGTGGAGGGATGCTGTAAAACTGTCGAGGAATATGGGTGAGTCGACTGTGTCTATATATATGCTTTCACTCATGCTGATTGGGTAGATATGTTGATTACTGATTGCTAACAGCTGGCTGAAATGACGTGATGATTAGTCAGATTATTTGAACGTTGCTCCTCCCGAATTTTGTTAATAAAACATCATTTCACGAGTTCACACTTACAAATAATCAGGTAGTAAATAGTGTGCGTAGTAGTATGCGTATTTGGCGTGCTGTCCGAGGAGAGGGCTCCGAGCTCGGTATTTT
>RJVU01074764.1:154387-181449 GCA_003731715.1 Anabarilius grahami
AGGCCTGCTGCGGCGGCCTGATGCTGGAACAAGGCCCGTTCCTTCGCGGGAAGAGGCGGCATTGCCCGAGACTCGAGCTTGGTGCTCGACTGCCTTGTTGTCCATTTCTTTATGGCAGGAATGATAGAATGGGCAGGAGTAGGAAAATACACTGAAGGAGATCGCGGATGTTTCGACCGCAGTGACGATCGGCCTCGGCGTCTTGGCATGCGGGGACCCGTTTGTTTGGGCTGACGCCCTCCGAAATGAATCGGTGGCGGTGTAATTGCTCCTAGTAAGGCCAGAGGATTGTGGCAAAGATTCAAAGAGGACGAAATATTCTTCATCGGACACAAAGAGAATAATTTCAGACATGGTGGGAACTTAGGGCGGGTCAGATGCTGTAAAACTGTCGAGGAATATGGGTGAGTCGACTGTGTCTATATATATGCTTTCACTCATGCTGATTGGGTAGATATGTTGATTACTGATTGCTAACAGCTGGCTGAAATGACGTGATGATTAGTCAGATTATTTGAACGTTGCTCCTCCCGAATTTTGTTAATAAAACATCATATATAGTTGTCAGTCGGATTTCATTGGCGGGATTTATGGTAATTGAGAATGAGCGTGCAGGATGATCTCAGGCCTTGAATATTCCAACATGATATTATAAATGCTTTGTTGCCCATAGGGTCTTAGTTTTGTTGATACGTTTTGACCTATGACAGTAGGTGTGTGAGCAGATGAGGTTGAGCATCTGGCGAATGTCTCTTAGCTCTGTTGTTGTGGCTTGCACCGGTCCTGTTGGTTTTCTGCTCACTATCTGAGCATAGCTGTGGCTGCCAGGGGCCTGCTGTGTATGAATGGGGTAGGGGGTAGGCAGGAGAGGCTTTGGTCTGGCCTGATTCACTGAATGTGAGGATGTGAGGGCTGGGAGAAGATGCTCAGGTGCTAGCTGGGATGGTCTCAGCATGTGAGAGTGCTGTTGTCGTAACGGAAGTCTTCTGGATGTTCTCTCTGGGGATACACTGTGCTTTCTTACAGGTCTGGGTGGAGGTTGTTGGACTCTGTTGCCCCTGGGGGTGCTGTTGTGGTTCCAGTTCAGGGCCACATCTTTTAGGGTCTTGGCGAAGACAGGAACAGCTGTTTTGTACAGATGGACATGGTCGTAGAGGCATGTGAAGTCCAGGGTGGGGTGGTGGGCAAGGTGCACACTGGGTTTAAGTGCACAGGCACGGGAGAGGTTGGCATTCACCCGCTGGATAGTGTCAGGGTGGAAGTATTTTCGGGGCAGCAGTGTGGAGATGGTAATTTTAGGATGTGGGAAGGTGGTTGAGGCCTTTTCAGTCACTGTTTGTAATGATGTAGCCACCCTCTCCTGTTGGACTCTCAGGTCGTTTGTGCCGGTGTGGATTATTATATGGCTTGGGGATCCCAGTTTGTCCACCCTTAGCGATTTGAGTGTTTGGACACCAGAGTTTGGGAAAAAGCTTCTTTTCATCAATAAAGTTCCCATTTTAATCAATTAAAAGAGCAACCTCTGGTTTCTGTTGGTGTGGAGGGGTCGTCTGAGTGTGATGTGAAGGAAGTGTCTGATGGGAGAGGAGGATTCTGGCTGTGCTGAATCTCTGTTGTTTGGGAGCTGTGATCAGGGTGAGAGGTGTCCTGCTCCACTGGTTCCTCTGATGAGCTGAACTCGCTGTGCTGTGCTCCTCTGTCCTGCCTCAGTTCTCTTATTTCCATCCTCATTGCTGTTAGTTGTGCCCTGTGTATCTCAGTCTGTTGTAAGAACAGTGTTTCCAGAGTCTCCAGCTGGGCCCTCAGCCCCTCTCTCTCCTGCTGAAGTTCCTTCACTTCAGTCTGCAGTGTAGACAGCTCTCTCCTGAGGCTGTCCTTTTCTCTGTGCTTGGCTGTGTGGCTGTTGTTGGTCTGGTCTGTTGTCTGAACTTTTTGCAAGAAAAAGATCATCTCCTTGAGCTGTACCATTTCTCCCTCTAGCTCTGTGAACCTCTCCCTCATGTCAGTGCAATAGCAGTGTGAATGGGGGACTGGTCTGGTTTATGCTCGAAGGGTCTCTCTGTTCTGTCTGATCCTCATCTGTGTGGATGGTGTGGGAGACTGACCACTCAGGAGTGATTAGTTGGTTGCTGGTTATGGTCTCTTTCTGTGCTGTCTTTGATGTAGAGGAAGTCTTGCTCAAAGAGCCCATTGATGCTCTTTACCACTGTAAGAATTGAAAATATCTAAAGATATTTTAAATGAACAAAGACATTTGCTTTACTGTTTCAACCCCCTCTCTCTTGCTACAAGGGCCATTTGGAAGGCTCAAAGGTGTTGATGGTGATCAAGCCCTGTATGTACATTGGGGGTCTACAAATGGTCACACCTTTAGTACAGTGGGGGAAGTTTTAATCTTCTGATTGGTCAGTTTGAATGTCTCACATTTGGGTTTCAGTCACATGGTCAAGGAAGGGATAAAAGAAGATTGTAACTGTCGCTCTGTCTCTTTTCTATGCTCTGTTCTCTTTTCTATGCTCTGGTCTCTTTTCTATGCTCTTCTTTCTTGGATTCTTGGCTTTTCTTGGGCACTCTCTGACCCTCTTTCTCTCTCTCTCTCTCTCTCTCTGTCTCTCTCTCTCTTTCTCTTTCTCTCTCTCAGGTAACTTTTTACATACATGCTGTCTACAATTAATGGTATATGATTTTATCATCTCATACATCTATTTTGTAATTATTTTAAGTGTAACCATAATCAGATATTGTCATTAAACCCTTTTAATTACAAATGATGTGCTAACTAGTTTTGTTTTAGTATTAACATTAATGTGCTCCCTATTGCAATACAATATTGTCACACTATAGCAACGCTCTCCCACATATTTTGCTATTGTAACTGCGCTTATTTCCGTCGTTGGTATAAGTTGCAGTGGGTGGTAATAGACAAGAAATGTACAGTTTTCTACCATCTTGCTGATAAAGTTTCTTTAGTCGCTCGGCAAACCTTACAGCCTGAACCGCTGTAGGAGTTCCACCCTTACACCACCACTATACCCGTTGTTTTGAAGATATTAACTCTCTGGAGTCGGGTAACACGCCGGCGCGTTTTGTAGGATTTTTTCACATTGCAGCAAAACAGACTTAAAATACTTTGTCATTTTTTGTCATAGAGACATAAGTCAAGTCAAGTCAAGTCAAGTCACCTTTATTTATATAGCGCTTTTTACAATGCAGATTGTGTCAAAGCAGCTTTACATTGATAACTGGTACATAATTTTGGCTGCACAGCAGCTCTTAAAGAATAGTGTCAATGCAGGCAGATCAGAAGCACTGTTGATTAAATGTCAAGAATACTGTTGAATATCAAATGTCAAGTCAAATGTCAAGTGTCCCCAACTAAGCAAGCCAAAGGCGACAGCGGCAAGGAACCCAAACTCCATCAGGTGACATCCGGTGGCAAACAGGTGGCAAACAAGTGGCAAATAGGTGTTAAAATGGAGAAAAAAAAACCTTGGGAGAAACCAGGCTTAGTCGGGGGGCCAGTTCTCCTCTGGCGAACAGTGCTTTGTTACGAATCAGGTTGCTATCATAAGTCTGATAGGATCGCACCAATCAAAGTGTTTATTTCAGGTCCATCCAGTTGAGGATCGTATTCATCACGCCGGTATGGATGGTTTGTTGAGGAACTGTGCTACTGGCTGTCGTGTCGATGAGGCCTTCACGATGGATGATCTAGTTGACTCGATCTCTGCTGATACTTCAGGGCTGCGTTGTGGTCATGTCCAGTTGAGGATCGTATTCATCACGCCGGTATGGACGGTTTGTTGAGGAACTGTGCTACTGGCTGTCGTGTCGATGAGGCCTTCACAATGGATGATCTAGTCGACTCGATCTCTGCTGATACTTCAGGGCTGCGTTGTGGTCATGTCATGGCTCCGGTCCTTGGTCTCAGCTGAATACGGCCCGGATCCGGTTGACTACGGTAAACCTCGGGATAAACAGAAAGACTAAAATTAGCGTAGATGCCATTCTTTTTCAGATGTAACGAGTACATCTGGTGTTATTGAAAGTGTTCCTGGTTCCGGCTGACCTATTTTATGCAGCCTAATAATCCTTTAACGGATTTGAAAATATAAATTGATAATGTGTTATGTGTATGCCAGGTTAAAGAGATACGTTTTTAGTCTAGATTTAAACTGACAGAGTGTGTCTGCATCCCGAACAATGCTAGGAAGATTGTTCCAGAGTTTAGGTGCCAAATAGGAGAAGGATCTACCGCCTGCGGTTGATTTTGATATTCTAGGTATTATCAGCTGGCCTGAATTCTGAGATCGCAATAAACGTGAAGGACTATAATGCATTAAGAGCTCGCTTAGGTACTGGGGAGCTAAACCATTTAGTGCTTTGTAAGTAATTAGCAAGATTTTAAAATCTATACGATGTTTAACAGGAAGCCAATGCAGTGATGACAGAACTGGGCTAATATGGTCATACTTCCTAGTTCTAGTAAGAACTCTAGCTGCTGCATTTTGTACGAGCTGTAGTTTATTTATCAAGCGGGAGGAACAACCACCCAGTAGAGCGTTACAGTAATCTAGCCTTGAGGTCATGAACGCATGAACTAACTGTTCTGCATTTTTCATTGAGAGCATATGTCGTAGTTTAGATATATTTTTAAGATGGAAGAATGCGGTTTTACAGATGCTAGTAACATGGCCTTCAAATGAAAGATTGGTATCAAAGAGCACACCCAGGTTCCTAACTGACGACGAAGACTTAACAGAGCAGCCATCAAGTGTTAGACAGTATTCTAGGTTATTGCGTGAAGAAGTTTTCGGTCCAAAAATTAGAATCTCTGTTTTTTCTGAATTTAGTAGTAGGAAATTACTGGTCATCCAGTTTTTTATATCAGCTATACATTCTGTTAATTTAGCGAATTGGTAAGTTTCGTCAGGGCGCGAAGAGATATAGAGCTGAGTATCATCAGCGTAACAATGAAAACTAACGCCATGCTTCCTAATGATATCTCCCAAGGGTAGCATGTACAGAGTGAAAAGCAACGGTCCTAGTACTGAGCCTTGCGGTACTCCATATTTAACTTGTGATTGATATGACATCTCATCGTTTACTACTACAAACTGATAACGGTCAGATAAGTATGATTTGAACCATGCCAATGCAATTCCACTAATGCCAACATAGTTTTCGAGTCTATTTAGAAGAATATTGTGATCAATAGTGTCAAATGCAGCACTAAGATCCAGTAACACTAATAGAGAGATACAACCACGATCTGATGATAAGAGCAAATCATTAGTAACTCTAATGAGAGCAGTCTCAGTACTATGGTACGGTCTAAATCCTGACTGGAAATCCTCACAGATACTATTTCTTTCTAAAAAGGAACATAGTTGTGATGAAACTGCCTTTTCTAGTATTTTTGACAGAAAAGTGAGATTTGAAATCGGCCTGTAATTGACTAATTCTCTAGGATCAAGTTGTGGTTTTTTAATAAGAGGTTTAATAACAGCCAGCTTAAAAGTTTTTGGTACGTATCCTAGTGATAAAGATGAATTAACAATATTAAGAAGAGGATCTATGACCTCTGGAAGCATCTCTTTCAATAGCTTAGTCGGTATAGGGTCTAACATACATGTGGATGATTTTGATGATTTAACAAGTTTAGACTATTCTTCCTCTCCTAAAGCAGTAAATGAATTGAATTTTTCTTCAGGGACACTACAATGCACTGTCTGACACAATACTGTAGTAGACGGTTGCATGGTTATAATTTTCTCTCTAATATTATCAATCTTGCAAGTAAAGAAGTTCATAAAGTCATTACTGCTGTGCTCTTTGGAAACATCAGAAGTTGAAGCTTTATTTCATAAGTAATATATCAATTGAAACTATAGAATATCTTCTTTTATTTGTTTACACTCAGAGTAAAAACAAAATATTGTGCTTTTTGCAAAATAAAGAAAACTAACATGATGCGTGATCTCTCGTCTCCCTCTGAAGGAAGTCCAATCTGATAGTTCTCAGAAAATGAACTGTAACTTAGTGAATACTAATGACAAAAAAATTTGACTTATGTCTAAAAAAACATATAAATGTCAGGTTTTAAATCGTGTAAGTCAAATCGAAAACAAATATTCTCTGTTTATGTAATCTGTATGAAAAGAGAGCCATGTCAGAAGTCCGTGATTCAGCTCATTATCCGCTAATTCGGCCACGCCCACGGAGCCAGCCCAATTCAGAGGCAAATTCTGAGTCAATACATGCATTCATCTTCTCAATCATGTATTTATTGTCTTGAAAAGTGTTTATCTGGATGTTAAAGCCATGGTTAGCGATCTCTAGAAGACATGCCGTTAGTTCCTGGTTCCTGCTCTTCTTTAGATGAATTTGTGGACTCAATGTGCACAGAGCCCCCTCCGGCTGCAAGTATGAATTGAAAACACAGCATCGACGCTCACAGTGATGACAATAAATATTGAATAAATATTACTCCTCTGTATAGAAAATTGACATAAACATATGAGAATCCATCAATATTTCTCCAAATGTGCATGCTTTTCAAGCTAAAAGGCTATATGAAATGCCATACAGGAAACATAATTGTTCAGACACTTTGCATCACAGAAATACATTATATTTTAAAGTATATAATAGAATACCATTATTTTAAATTGTAATAATATTTCACAGTATTGCTGTGAAGTATTGCTATTTTTTTCACAGCCTACCTGACTGAAAGAGCTCATTATTATGCAGCTCAATAGAAATTCTTTATGCGATTCTTTTGTCTTCTCAGGTGTAAATCACCCATTATTCATGATGATTCACACCTCCACGCATACTGTGTTTCTTGACAAAAAGTGTGTTACAAAAACTAAATCAAAATATTGTTATAAATGAAAGAGTAGGCAGGATAATTTTTACATAATTTTTAAGCAAAAACTCTAGTCTACAACCTCCAATACCCAGAAGTCTTGTGAACACAGATTTAATATATATTTTTTGGCCTTATTTCAGTGACTTAGGTTTTTTGTTTTTTCAATAACCACGCAGAAACGTTATTCCTTGAAAAACACAAACATGTACATACATGTTCCTCACATATTATGGTAGCCTAGTTTATGCTGAATACATTCTAATGACACTTGTGTCATTAATATGTTTATGAACAACTGAAAAAAGCACAAATGTCAGGCATGTCAAAACTTCTCCAGGCCCCAAATCAGCCTCAGACACCAGAGGGTTAACGTTGGTGGTAGTTGTGTCTTCCTCGTTTCTTATTTTTAGCTGGAAACCCCCACAGATGCCTTTTCTTTCAGCAGAGGGGTAGTGTGTAATGATGGCCTTGTGCCATTCATAGGGTTTGTTGGTGTAAAATATCAGGTTACTTATGCTGCCATCTTTGTGTAGGTCTGCAAAAAGTGTTTCTGGGTTGTCAGTCAGTCTTTTGTTTTTGTAGACTTTCCATGCTGTTTCATTTGTGACATCTTTGGGATAGTTCAGTGCGATGACCTCCACATATGGGTGTTGTTTAGGCCTAACGCTCTGGTTGGAGGCTTCAGAACTCTTCTGAGGGCAGAAGGGGCGGGGCCAAGATGATGTACTGGCCATAGTTGATTTAGAATGTAAACAGAATCAACTGAAATAACTGCCAGTTTTTGTTTATTTTCTCTCAGTGAAGATAATAATAATAAAAATAATAAATAAGCCAAAATATGACTTTTCACTGATTTTGTGAAGATGAAAAAAAAATATGTTTTTTTCTTTCTCCAAAATTCTTATGTCCAAAATGTCTTTCTGTGCTGTTCTTTCAAGCAAATATCCAATGAGAGATAAATAGCACTGTCTTTTCAAATGTTGTTTATGTTGCTTGATGTTATCCTTTCAAACATGAATATCCTCTTCTGCAGAGGGTTGTCCTATGATTATCTCCTCTTGAATTTTCCTCAGATTCAGGTGACAGTGTTAAAAAAAAAAAAAAACTGTCCTAATTCAACAAAAGCCTTGTCTAGATGTTTTCTAGATGATGTTTTATGTTGAATCTTGTATTTTCTTTAGGTTATTGGCAAAATTTTCTAATTTTCCTCGCAATTTATCTGGAGCTCAACTCAAGTGTGACCTCTGTTTCTCTGAGTGTATAACATCAGAATGATCAGAGATGCATCAGAAGAAGGGAGACAGATGGCATTGTTTTACATTATAGTATGCCATGTGATAGTTTAAACTGTAAAAGGCATTACCATGATAGAGACTGCCACATTATTGTAACTCATCCTTCATCTGTAAAGATCAGTTAACCCGTGGAAAGGCAAACCGGTTCTTAGAAGGCTCGTCAGTTGAACCAACTCCGAACTGGCACTAGCACTAGCTCTGAACTAGCACCCGGTTCGTGCTGGTGGAAAGGGGTATATGGTTCCTTCACTGAGTGCCTATGGCTCGACGGAAGCTGGTGTGTCGATTTAATTAAAAATCTATTTATTATATATTTTAAAATATTAAAATATGACATAATTCACCAATGCCGGTTTGTCATGTATAACACCCCAACCAATCGTGATCTGGCACAAGTTCGAATTTCATTAGACAACGTGAAGTGGAAATTACATGGACAGACGAGCGATTTCTGCTGTTTGTCTCATTTTATAAATTAAATTGCATCGCTGACAAAATGGATGTTAACTGATAACAAAGCGAAAAGTCGCATTAATGGTAAGTAGTGTTCAATTCATTTAGTGTTTATACATCGTTTAATATTTGATGAACCTATCATAGTTAATGAAGCCAAAGTTCCACCTACAGGCCTATTGTGTAGGCTGGCGAAATGGTGACGTGAATATTACCATTTTTGATAATTATTAGCTAATGCATTTTGAAATAAGTCTCTTATGCTCATCAAGCCTGCATTTATCTAATCAAAAACAGCAATATATATTTTGAAAATATTATTACAATTTAAAATAATGGTTTTCTATTTGAATGTACTTTAAAATATAATTTATTTCTGATGCAAAGCTGAATTTTCAGCATCATTACTCCAGTCTTCAGTGTCACACGATCCTTCAGAAATCATTCTAATATGATGATTAATTTTCAAAGTTGGAAAGTGGAAACAGTTGTGCTGCTTAATATTTTTTATAACATGCTGTGTTCCTTTAGTCGATTGATTTAAAATCTTTTATTTAAAAATGTTAAAAATAACAGCATTTATTCAAAACAGAAATCTTTTCTAACAGATTACCTTTACACCACCTACTATGTGGCCTTTTTACCCTTAACTGATAATATTTTTTAAACCAATATCACTCTAAGTAAATAAAATTCAGTGTACATGCCATGGTATATTTGATGAGTATGGTGCCAATTTTATTGTTTCCACCAAACATTTACATATTCTTTTAGGTCTTTAGATTTCTTTAGGTCTTGTCTCAGACCCAACCTTGTGTGAACTTGGACTCCAACCTCTTTGGTCTCGGTCTCAACTCGGACTCGACCCTCTCTGGTCTCGGTCTCGACTCGGACTCAACCCTCTCTAGACTCGGACTCGAATTAGCTGGTCTCGACTACAACACTGGTCCTACGTGTGCACAATGTATGCCTCACACACAACGTAATGACTGGAAAGACTGACAGTAAAACGCAACTGTACACTGTACAAACAAAATCAACAAAGGACTCTTCAGACAAGTAATAAACACACGTACAATATACAATGAACAATATCAGGACAAAAAACAGAGCAATAAACCATTCACAAGCAAACAACCAAATAGCAAATGCGAATTGAGCAAAACAGCTGGAAACGCGGAGGAGATACGGGGTTTTAACCGGGGCGTTGAAAGATGATTGGCAGCGTGTACCAGGGACGTCATCAGACTGACAGGCCAATGGACCAATGGGATCTGGAACACACAAGACAAGACTACCCCACAGTAAACCCCGCCGTCTTTGATTTGATTGGCCGTCTTAAACATTTTGACATTGACGAGCGCTGTTAGACTGCTGCAATGAGCCAGAGCTAGCTAAATAGATTAATAATTTTGAGTCATGTTGGCCGCGCGGGTATTCGCCTTGGCGGACAGAATACATAACTATATAATTCGTTTTTATATATTTACGTAGCAATGGGCCGGCCACATTGTCCAGCGGCCCAAGTCAGCACCTAACTCCATTAAACGGACTCGAGAACAGCACACGTTGTATGCGCTAGAACATGCTAGTTATTTTTTAAGAAACAATTGTAGATGTTTAGATCCTAGGGGTCAAGTTCCAAACTTCGTGATTTATTTTCACAAATTAAAATGTTTCAAAAGAATAATAGGCTTCACAAATCTCACCAGGTCAATGGCAAAAAACAGGTAGCCTACTGTTCATGCAAACCTACTGAAGTAATGTAGTCTGTAAGCTTTCTCTTCTTTGCCTCACACATCTTTAAACTCTGAAACTTTGAGATCGGATCATCAGTAGGAAACAAACTTCTTGTATGATACAAGTGCAAAAAAATAAAAGTAAAATAAAAACATAAATTAAACGAAACCTTACATACATTTCATGCCAAAAGTAGCGGGAGCATTAACAATTTCTCTGATTGCCCTGTGAATGAAGCTTCTTTTTTTTTTTTTTCCTGTGAATGAAGCTTTCAAAGATTTTTTTTAAGCTCTGACGTAATCTTGTAAACTTTAGGGGTGGACCTCACGTATTATTGCGCTGCAAAGGCAACGCTTTTGCATCATTGAGAATCAGAATCAGAAAGAGCTTTATTGCCAGGTATGTTGTTTACACATACTAGGAATTTGTTTTAGTGACAGAAGCTCCACAGTGCAACAGAGTGACAGCGACAAGACACGACACATAATAAAAAGAATAAAATAATAATATACAAATTTACAAGATAGTCAAAGTGCAAAAAAAAAAAAAAAAAAAAAAAAAAGCAAAAAACAATATATAATATAGACAATTGTATGTACAGTTATGTGTGCAAATTTAAAATATAAATAAGTGCTTTAAGTAAATAATGTGTAATAGTGTTGCGTGTTCCGTGTTTGTCAAGTGTTCATGAGATGGATTGCCTGAGGGATGAAACTGTTCCTGTGTCTGGTCGTTCTGGTGCTCAGGGCTCTGTAGCGTCGACCAGATGGCAGCAGTTCAAAGAGGGAGTGTGCTTGATGTGAGAGGTCCAGAGTGATCTTCTTTGCCCTTTTTCTCACTCTGGATAAGTACACTTCTGGGAGAGTGTGGAGGGTTGTGCCAATAATTCGCTCAGCAGACCGGACTACCCTCTGTAGTCTTCTGAGGTCAGATTTGGTAGCTGAGCTGAACCAGACGGTAATTGAAGAGCAGAGGATGGATTCAATGATGGCAGAGTAGAACTGTTTCAGCAGCTCCTGTGGCAGGTTGAACTTCCTCAGCTGGCGAGGAAGTACAACCTCTGCTGGGCCTTTTTTACAATGGACTTGATGTGGTTGTCCCACTTCAGGTCCTTGGAGATGGTGGTGCCCAGGAACCTGAATGACTCCACTGCAGTCACAGTGCTGTTCATGATGGTGAGTGGGGGGAGAGCAGGGGGGTTTCTCCTGAAGTCCACGATCATCTTCACTGTCTTGAGCGTGTTGAGCTCCAGGTTGTTAAGACTGCACCAGACAGCCAGCAGTTCAACCTCCAGTCTGTAAGCAGACTCGTCACCTTCCCGGATGAGGCCGATGACTGTGGTGTCGTCTGCAAACTTCAGGAGCTTGACAGAGGGGTGTTTAGAGGTGCAGCCATTGGTGTACAGGGAGAAGAGCAGTGGGGAGAGGACACAGCCCTGAGGGGTGCCGGTGCTGATGGTGCGGGTGCTGGATGAGAATTTTCCCAGCCTCACTAGCTGCTGCCTGTCTGTCAGGAAGCTGGTGATCCACTGACAGATGGAGGTTGGCACGGAGAGCTGAGTTAGTTTGGGCTGGAGGAGTGATGGGATGATGGTGTTAAAAGCAGAGCTGAAGTCCACAAACAGGATCCTCACATAAGTCCCTGGTCTGTCCAGATGCTGGAGAACATAATGCAGTCCCATATTGACTGCATCATCCACAGACCTGTTTGCTTGGTAAGCAAACTGCAGGGGGTCCAGTGATGTCCTTCAGATAAGCCAGAACCAGTCTTTCAAATGACTTCATGGCCACAAACGTTAGAGCCATAGGTCTGTAGTCATTAAGACCAGTAATTTTGGGTTTCTTGGGGATGATGGTGGAGCATTTGAAGCATGAGGGGACTACGCACAGCTCCAGTGATCTGTTGAAGATCTGTGTGAAGATGGGGGCCAGCTGGTCGGCGCAGGTTTTCAGACAGGCTGGTGAAACGCTGTCTGGGCCTGGTGCCTTTCTTCTCTTGTTCTTTCTGAAGACCTGGCGCACATCATCTTCACTGAACTGAATTGCAGGTGTGGGGGAGAGGGGGGTTTTTGGAGGTGTTAATGGTGATTTTTCAAACCTGCAATAAAACTCGTTCAGATCGTCTGCCAGTCGTTGATTCGCCACAGAGCTGGGGGATGGTGTCTTGTAGTTGGTGATAACTTTCAGACCTTTCCACACTGAAGCTGTGTCATTAGAAGAGAACTGATTCCGAAGTTTATCAGAATAATTCCTCTTTGCCACTCTAATCTCCTTTTCCAGTGTGTATTTGGCCTGTTTGTACAAGACTCTGTCCCCTTTTCTGCGAGCATCTTCTTTGGCCTGATGGAGCTGGCTGAGTTTTGCAGTGAACCAGGGTTTGTCGTTGTTGTAAGTTAAATTGCTTGGATTATAGCCTATTGTTGAAAATGTACGAGGAAAGTCGCAAGCTTATGTGCCGGGGCTCAGCCCCGGACAGCCCCGGCCCAATTTAACCCCTGTATATAAGCCATTTCCTGTAATAGTTTACGCTTAATTTCGCTTTTTAATAAATATTAAACATTATAAAATAACTAAGTTTAAAAATACATTTTGTCAATGTGAAGTATGAAGTACTCACAAAATCTCATGAAAAACAATAACTTTTCTTGTGAATAAATGACACAGAAAGCGAGCACCACGCTTTCCCTTTGTAATCACAGCAGCTGTCAGTCAGTGCAGCGCAAGATCAATGATTTTGGCACACTTGTGAAAACTCATATTTTATTCAATGAATCTAACTAAAGTGCACAATAAATATTAAATTTTTGATGCTTTTTTCACACTAAAGTGTGAAGACTGATGGTCGAATTGAATTTAGCCGAGGAGGAACACTGAGGTACGTCTTTATTTTTTTTTATGTCGTCTTACGTTTGAATAACTAAACTAATACTATGTCTGACTATTTAAGTGACTATATTTTGAATATAAACTAAGTATTACACTATTGATGCTCAACACACCAGCAAGTGACATTTCACTGGAAGTTTTCCAGCTGGCTTATTCCCAGATACGACGCGTGATTGGCCAAGGAACCCTCACAAAGATGAAGCTAGAGAACGCCATTCGCTCAAAGATGAGAGTTATAACGATAGACAACATACAAGGCCTAACAACCAAGACTTTCAGCGCCTTTCAGTTTGAAAACTACAGTTTTAATAGATTAATTTTAAAAGCATAAAAAAAGAGGAAAAAACAGAGAAATAAGGGAAAAGGAGGGGAAAAGAGAAGAAATTGATTTTTTTTATTGACTTCCTTCAACACCAATGTTTTTGAAAGTCTACATTTATAAATTATCATAAAACAGTTTTTATTTATTATATTTTCCTATACATTTATATGGGAGTAAAGTTGATCACAAGATTCCCAGTTCAAATCCCACTGTTACCAGATATTAAGGTTGTTATTTTTTGCTGTGAATTATGTTTTATCATTAAAAATCACATAACTGATTTTCATATTACTCAGAGATTGGCTCTCGTCCAATCTCACAATGGAAAGCGAGCTTTGGATAATTTGCTTTCGTTTTATATAGACGCTCAAGCGACAAAATACAATGGGTGTGAGAGCGAGATTAGTTTTAATAATAATTCACGCAAAAGACGATGCACACATCACATGTACAGTATAGCCAAATTCACATGCATGAAACCTAATTCACGTGCACAAAAAACAAGGTGTTTTGTGGTTCAATAATAAAGTCATAAATTTTTAAACATTCAAAATATTTTGTGCATAAGAAACATAAAATATTTAATGCATTACGTAAACTCCTGGATAACTGAAAATGGGCAAAGAGGCGGGAGGTGGTTTGAGCTGATGTGACTGGTTGCTGAAACCACGCCCGCCTAGCTCGACGTGACCATGTTAGCAGGATCTATCTTAGATACGATCTAAAATATTAATGAAGTTAAGTTTTATCATTAGAAATTTCTAAAGGTTTACTGTCAATCTACGGTGTGTTTTTTTTAAGATATAGATGCTCCAACACCAGTGTGGGGTGTGCAAATAACAACATGGAAAATCAAATGGGACTTCATACCTTTATAATAAATAGAGATCGCGAGATGAATCCAATCTGTGGCACTTGGACAAAATATGAGTGTCCATTGCAAAACAAAAAAACATTTCACATTTCTTCTGAATGATCTGCTCTGTCATCGTTCTTCAAGAAAGGATGCGATCTGAGCAGCGTTTATGTTGTTAAACTGTATACGATCGGATCTAACAAACAAGTGAGCCCGTGTCCAAAGTATATTTTTTAAAATAGTGCAGCAGTTTTAGTTATAATATCCAAGCAGTGCTGTCGGATTTTGATATCCTCCCGCCATTGCCATTGTAGTAAATCTCACAACCAAAACTTTCAGCCAATGCCATGATCCAACAACGTGTGTTGTTTATCTTCCCCATGCATGCACATCTACACAGACACACATCAGTCTCGAATATTATGCAGCAAGCCATATTTTATAATTGTATAAAATAATCCAGAAAAAAGCACAAATACGGCTGAAATGAGCTGCTGAGGTAAACATGACGGCTCACAGACAGCAGCGGCATACCTGTCACTCAAGTGACCACGCCCTTAATTATTTACATTTATGCATTTTGGCATAAATGTAACAGTTTAATCTGATAACAGTTTAATCTGAAACTTTACAAGGACTTTCAATCTGTAAAGTTATCTGAACTATGGATAAATAATTCCTCTTTTTGAGATACTCTTTTTATTGTGCAGTCTACTTATGATTGTAAATCTTTATGTTCACAGGCTAATATATAGTATTTGGTGTTAAAATATTACTTGGATCATGGTGCTAATATGCTAAGGCTACTGTAGCTAATATACTTCTTAATTGTTGTTAAACGATCATAGGTAAATTAATTCTAAGACTGAATGTATCATCTCTACATTGACTACGATAGTGTTACAGAGAAGATAGTTAGCTACAGAAACCAGGTGGATTTGATATGCAGTGATTTATTCACTCATTTATTGTGTTTATTTACATAACTACATAATTGCACAATACCATAAGATTAATGTTTTAAATAAAAACAAAATTATAGATCAGGGATAGGCAACATCAGTTCTGGAGTGCCACTGTCTTGCAGAGTTTAGCTCCAACCCCGATAAAATAAAATAAAATAAAATAAAAAAACTCATCTGTCTATAGTATTAATAATCCTGAAGAAACACTGATTAGCTGGTTACGGTGTGTTTGATTAGGGTTAAAGCTAAACTCTGCACTCCAGGACCGACATTGCCCATGTTATAGAAATATGAATTTAAATGGCCAGTAAGTGGCGGAAAGTTCATTCAAACATCTCGTTCAAATCAGGAATTCATTAATAAAACACTGCTGTTCTGCTGTGACTTTGTTTGATACTCCTTTCATCAAAATAGTGCAAAAACACACTCAACATTTACTTATAGCTATATTGATTTATACAACAGCTCAATAAACATTTGCAATCGCTCTAATATTGGGGAAAACACTTGCTGATGTGAAGGCTATTGCTTAACTTTATAATTTTATAATCTCAGTGTTAAAATGTGATCAAATTCATAAACCAACACCCTTGTCAATGACATACTGTACATGGAAGACAAAATCTATAAATCTGTTTACAGGAAAACAATAGATGACAAAATATGCACAGTTTACAATTACGAGCAATATACAATGATCTAAACCAGTGGTTCCCAAACTTTTCAGAGTACCCCCTGAGACATTTGCCATCCTTCTGCGTACCCCTTCTCTTCCTCTTAGATTGTAAATTTTCCATTAAGGGACAATATTTACCGCCTAAATTGACTTTCTAGTGCAGTTTTTAATCTTTATGAATATCTTTACAACATTAATAATGTTTTAAATAAAAAAATGTTCAATAAAGAAATATGCAATGCTAAAAACGTGAAAAGTGATTATTTTAAATGCTAAAACCGGCAGTAGATCGGCGGTAGGTCACTGTCTTAATGCGTGAGTCATCGAGTCATTCATTCAAAGAAGCAAGTGGCTGTATTTATGAATGAATCATTGAATCATGACTTTCACGAACAATTCGTTCAAAGTTGCAGATTCGTTCTCGAAACACCGCTGTGTTGTAATCCTGCTGTTGTTTTCGTTGCAAAATAGAGCAAATACTGACAATTATGAATACTGTGAAGAATAACACTTAATGTAACTTTGCCCTTTGTTTGTTGAACTGTTGTGTGGATATTTGGATTTGCATTCTTGCTCGTATAATGTTATCAACATTAAAAACAAGAACTCACAAAAGGTAGGCTATGTTTTGTATCAAGAGTTTGAATCTTAAATTGATATTTATGCCCCTTTTGTGCCAGGCTATTGTTCTTCATGCTAGTAAGTGCTAAATCTATAGAATGGCAGTATGTAGCGCGATTTGCTCAGGCAGCAGACTCTGCACGCAACCCACTGTGTAATGCACCCATATGCGCGCTGCGTATGGAAATGGACTCTGTCAGATTTGACCACAAAAGATATGGTATTTTGATTGGATGTCATATGGCATATTGTGCCTGTTAGAAAATACATGATCGGTTTTCATGTTATTTTAATGTAGGGAAGAATTAAATGAACGGCAAAATTCTACATTTTGTTAGCGTACACCCTCTGTCACCTCACGTACCCCAGTTTGGGAACTACTGATCTAAACAATTGCCATGGCATATCTTACTTTAAATGTAATTCACGAGCAAATATATTAGTAAGGTAGGTTTCATATGTTATATTCTCTTGTGCAAAAGACAGAAATAAAATAGACAACAAGAAAGCATATTATTATTATTATTATTAAGATTATTGTATGAATACTAAAAATGTATAGACGAGCCAGGCACACATAAGAGTGAAGTTGTGAGGCCGCTGCATGGTGGACGCTGCGTTTCGCGGTGCCAAGTCCAGTGGTAGGTGCATTAAAGATGAATATAACAATGATGGATCGTCAGACAGGTACAACTGTGACAGGTTGTCGTTAGGATGGTGAATTTAACAATAAAAGATTGTCCAGGTAGACGTATATACCGGTGACAGGTCGAGTTGCAGGTACATATACATTATAACGGTGTCCTGCCACAGAAAGAGTTTACCCCAGCTAGGAAATTGCCAGCTGTGATGGTTATCTTCTCCTGTATGAGTGTGAGCATCAGTAGCCATGAGTCGCATTGAAGTGATGTCATCTCCCTCTCTTCGATTGATTGGCTAGAGGAGGAGCTGTCAATCTAGAACTAGTGGACCAATGGTGGCGCTTAAGCCCGGCCTAATTTACATGAAACTCGAACTGCAACATTTGGAAACACAAGAGCAAATCGTAGAAAGAAGAGCAAAGAGAAAAACAGCACAAGTGCACAAAAGAGTAAAATATGAGCAGAAAATGTAAGAGAGCAGAAAGAAAAGAGTAATAAAAACAAGGAAAACAACTTTTAAGAACGCATGAACACAAGTTTAAGATTTGTGCAATATCATTTTTAATGTGTTTAAAGTTTTGATTCATGCTTGTTTCATGTTTCATTTTTATTCATGTGCTTTTAATTTTTCAATTTACGCTTATTATATTTTGATCCGTGACCACTTTCTTTGCCATTCCGATCATTTTGCATTATTTTTTTTAAGTTTGTGCTATATATTTTTACATGTGTTTTTAAATTTTTGATTCACGCTTATTATTTTTTGATCCGTGACCGCAATACTATTGGCGGGAATCTGATCCCATAGTTGCCGCTTGGTTTTGACTGATAAAAAACGTGAAGACAATAGACCAGGGCTATTCAATTACAAATTCAGTTGGGCCAGATTTTCAAACCAAGAAGGTTAGCTGGGCCAGCCATTTTAGTGGCGAAGCAGCTCGTAAAGACAAATTTTAAAACCAATACAAACAAATTTATTGAAAAATATAAGGTTTATTCATTGTTTCTCTTTTAACTTTGGTCAGTTTGCACAGCAAAAGGTGCATAAAAAACAATAAAAGAGCTAAAGTAACAGAATCTGAGGTAGCCCCTATTTTTTCCACTTTCAAAAGAAAAAAAAAACGGACGTTGGCTACATATCTGACCTATCTGATCACAAAGTGCTTAAAACAAAATAGTGCACAGTAGTAGGCTAATAGATATAACATTGTTTCATTTTGAAACAAAATAAACATTCATTACAAATTAAACACATTGGTTTGGCGTTTGGATGTGGTGGTAAAATAAACAAGTATTTGTCAGTCCAGGCAGGGTTAAACTTACGGTTTTCATTGGCAATTTTACGTTTCAGTTTTGAGAAAGACATATTGATAGTAATCTAGGCTACTACCTGCACACTCTGCATTGTTTGCATGTTGCTAGGCTACGTGGTATGAATTTACGTAGGAATGTGCGTTTTTGGGGAGACCATAGACAAAATAAATACTTTATAATATATATATATCATTTATATATATTAATTAATAATTATATTAAATTATATATTATTTATAAATTATTTAATATATTAATTTATTATGTCTATGGGCGGGACCACGGGCTGGGCCACTCTGAGGTTGCTTCTGGGCCGCATGTGGCCCGCGGGCCGCCAATTGAATAGCCCTGCAATAGACACACGGCAATAACAATAGCCATCTTCTTGGTGCGTTTTCATAACAAAAATATGCTAATTGATACCTTTTTTTTTTACAGTATAGAAACTATAAATTATATTTTCTGCCTTATTCTTACTGTCCCTGTTTTTATTGTGTGTTTTACAGTTATGTTTGTATGTTTTTTTTAAAAACAGTGTCCACAGCTACAAATATTGTGAGAATACAAATAGGCACAGAAAAAATAATGTGAGGGCAAAGATTAACAACCTTTTTTATTTGCATAGATTTTGAGTCAATAAAAACATTTAGAACAGCAGTGCAATTTTGACATAGCCTAATAAAATAATAAAACCAAAACAAACATTTGCAGCGCAATTTTGACGTAACAGCCTACTAAAATAATAAATAATAAACCAAAACAAACATTTGCAGTGCAATTTTGACATAACAGCCTAATAAAATAATAATAAACCAAAACAAACATTTGCAGTGCAATTTTGGCATAACAGCCTGAGAAAATAATAAACCAAAAAAACATGCACAGTAGTGCAATTTTGACATAACAGCCTAATAAAATAATAAATAATAAACCAAAACAAAGATTTGCAGTGCAATTTTGACATAACAGCCTGAGAAAATAATAATAAAAAAACTCACATATACATATCATATTTTATATATATATATATAAAATATTATATTATATTACATTTATACCTGAAATATTTTCCCAACAGAGCAGAGGCAACAAGCAATGAAGAAAAAAAACATGTTTTTTTTTTTAGAGATTTTTTTTTTAGAGAACTAATACATTTTAGAGAGCTCTCATTGTTGGAGACTTGTAAATTGCTCTATAATGCAAACATTAACCAAATAAATAAACTAAAATAACGTGCTGAAAGAGCAATTTTATGAAGCTGGAGGGTTGTCATTTCCAGACTTTTTTTCCTATAACCTCGTTCCTCCAGCACAGCCCTCCATTCACCATATGATTGAGTCTCAGACTCTTTGCAGTACCAGTTACCAAAGTACTGAAGATGTGATGGTGGCCGTCTTTCTTTTTTACACTTTTTACAAAGAATGACGCCTGTCTTCCTCACATATTTTCTTGTGACAGTTCCAGTGAGCTCCCTCTCCTGTTTTCTCTTTCTGTATTGCTGAGTAGAGTAAGGAACAGCTTGACTGGATGTCTGTGTCTGAGCTGATGGTGGCATAGCTGAAGGTAATGGGAGGTTGAAGAACATCACCTGTGAGGTACCAGGCACTGTAGAGGACGGCGCACTTGCGTCTATCACTGTAGGAAGTTGCACAGATGGTAAAATGAAAGGGAGAGAGACAGGTAGTGCTGGTGCAATAGGACGTGCTATGACAGGAAGTCCTTGATGTGATGGTGGAGCCTTGGAGATGGTGTGAGGTTGCGACCTCCCCTTGAGTTTTGCCTCCCCAGCAGTGTTTGGTGGCAGGATAAAAAGGTGAGGCTCAGCGATTGCCTGAATAGAGAGTGGGTCCTTTCTGTATAGTAGCAGGAAGCTCCTCAGGTCCTGCCATGGGTGCGTCTGGGGCTTGGATACCCTGCTTTAAAATCTCCTGTTCCTGAGACTTGCAACGCCTGCTGAACCTGGGAAAACATAAAACAACCAATATTAATAAACATTTAAGCAATAATACAAAAGATGGTGTGATCAACTACTATTTGATCACGACTATGATGCAGAAGCATGACACAGCTGAGATCACATAGCAATTGATCACACCCTCGTCTCATGTATTATTGCTTTTGTAAAATGGCTACTTAATTGAGGTTACCATTCTATTATGGATTATGGATTCTTGCAGTCTGTTGAAGACCATGTCCTGAGCAATAAATCGTATCTTTCATATTGCTGAATTGTTGAATAGATTTGTTTCTAGACTCGTCAAAGCAGTCACGGTAACATTAAGTCAACTGCGTCAGTTACTTGAACCCTCTGTGTAGCCCTCAGATGCTTTAAGTTTAGGCTTAGCAGTAACAATACTAATTTACTCACCACTGAGTGACTGTTGCAGCATTCACTTCAGGGAGCTGGATGGTGGTCTCACTCATCACCTTAGCATTGGTGAGGATGCACTCTCGAATGTGCTTGTAAACACGTGCTACCATTGTGAAGCGGGACACCCTCTCTCCATCACAGTGCACCGCATTTGGGTAGAGAGCACAGAGCCTTGTGAAGATGGCCTCCACCACTCGGTTGCAGTCAGGCCACTGTGCAGAACTATGAGCCCCAACGAAACACCTGCAAGTTACAAAAGAATACATATTATTAATGTATGATTGTTTTCGATTTGTGATCCTTACTCTGTTATTTTTATTGTTTTATTTTCCCTTTTCTATTCTGTATGTTTTGCTTTGTGTTGTTTAGATGTTAATTTTTAATATCTGTGCATAGTTATGTTGTCTTGTTTGTTTTCTAGGTCGATGTTGAAATATCATATCAATAAATTAGGTCTCTACTGGTTTACTGTGTTGTGGCATTATTACAGCTTTATACTGCATTATACGGTGTCGTTAGTCAGCCTGTCAGTTTTTTGTTTTTCACAATAATGGCAAATCATTTGACACAAAATATTGATCCAAAATGACTTTACTGATTAAGAAATGATTGTGTTGCTTCTAGGGTTGCCACCCGTCCCGTGAAATACGGAATCGTCCCGTATTTACAGCCAAAATGACGCGTCCCGTATGATTTGTCCCGTATTTTACATAGGTCCACATTATGCAGCATCCCATGCAAATCACCCCACCCGCATTGTGTGAAGACACGTCCCCCTGATTGGGTAATACTCGCTGCCATCATGGTTTGATTGGTTTGTTTCAGGTTCACGGGCCGTGAATCACGGCCAATCAGAGTCAGAGGAGGGCGGGACGCCGCCTCGCCGGTTCTCTCCTGAGGCAGATAGTATAATGTTTTATTTTTTTATCACCTCAAGTTTTTGATTGATAACGTTAGATTTCATATGCTGCCTATTAAGTAATAATGTTAATAATGTGCATTAATCATGTTATGGTAGGATTTGTTTATTAAGGTTAAGTTGTACAGTCAGACACATAAGCATTACTTTAATAAGAGATCAGAGAGATATATTTAATACATATTTAATCAAAATATAGTACCTATGTGAATAAAATAAACAACTATTTGTTATGCTTAACCAATTTAAATAATTGCATCATTCAATACTATAGAATTAACAATAGACAATATAAAAATGGAATAAATAAATACATAAATATATTTACTTACCAATAATAAAAATGTTGTTAAGTGTTTTACTTAAATAAGAAATGTTTGTAGATATTATTTCATTTACAGTTATTTAGGTGTGGTTTCACTGTTTGGATTGGTGTTACTGCAAACAATGACAAATATTTTAGCCAAAATCTTTGTTCACAACAAATGACAATTTACAATTTGTTTAATTTATAATTACTAAGTTATGGATCTGTTAATTTAATAAGTTAATAAAATATGGTTCACATCTCACAAGTTCCTCCAAAAGCTTATTTTTTGTGGTCTCAGTCACACTTTGTTGGTCTATGTTTATTATTGTCATAGCTGTGTATTCAATATGAACACTTGAGTTGTGATAGTGAGAGATTGAGTGCATCTGTTCACACTGATTTCAATAGCAGATATCTTATTATAATGTCCATTGGTATCAATCTTAATATTTTTATGAAAATATGTTTTAAGTTAATATACCACCACTGGCACGCCATCGGGACTGTGGTCATTGTGGCCCCGAGGGGTGTGGCCCCCGCTGCGGCAGGCGTCCCTTATTTTTCTGTATTGAAAGTGGCAACCCTACATACAATGCACTGTGAGGGTCGTGCCAAATGAATTCCCGCGTCTGACCAAAAGATGGCGCGCTGCAGCTGAATCATCCATCCATCCATTTTCCAAACTGCTGGTCCAATGTGGCTACAGCATAATATCATGCAGGTATAAATTGCATTTTGATTGATTATTTAATAGTTTAATAAGGTTTATACATGCTAGTTTCCATGACTGACTTCAAGATAAATCTTTTAATTTCTACTGGAGCTGCCAGTTTTGACAATTTTGAAATGATTATGAGTAGCAAACTATGCAAAAGTAGCAGCCCTCCTTCAAGTGGACTATATTGTGGACTAATGTAGGAAAAAGTGAATAAGGGTATAGGGGGCGATTTTGAACACAGCCTCGGTTTCCTTCATTCAGAAGTCGTTTTTTAACCAAGGCTTTAACTATTTTGCGAATTTATATTTCGCAATTCTGACTTTTTTTTTCAGAATCGCGAGATATAAAGAAAAAAAGTCAGAATTGTGAAATAAAAAGTCACAATTACCTGCTTTTTTTTTAATTCTGTGACGGAAACAAGCTTCCTACGGCAATATTGAGAAGTGAATCATTATTTCGTCCTTTATTAATTATGCGTGAATTTAAATCTAATATTGTTTAAGCATCACATTTATAAGTAGATTTTTACACATTTTTCATTATTCTATCCTTGTATTTACATGACACCCTGAAACTAACAACAGCTTGCTCTTGAATGCTACTGGTGTGCGCTTGTCTGTCCTTGCTAGAATCAACACAAAAATTCCACAAAATTCAACACATTTTCAACAAACTCACTTAACGATGCAGTAAGTGATTTCTGGAAATGCTGTTGATATTTGAAATCACCAAAACAAAGAGTATAGAAGCTAGGAGGCGAAACTCTGGTGCTTTTTTGGTAACAGCCACTAGGTGGTGCTTCGGTAGCGTGGCCGGCATTCGCAAAGACCCGCCCCCTTTAGTTACTGTTGCTACGTCCGACAAACCATGCCGCTCTCGGATCACATCACGGAGCAAAGAGGACACTGACAATGCGTTGACAGACAAGACAGTGCAGGTTACTTTTGATTTGAAACAAAGTCTCAAATTTAATGTTTTGTCATTTTTAAAGACATTTAAACAATAAATACCGTTTTGATCGCTGTAGTGCCTCAGTTCAAGTGGCTTGTGAACCGATCATCTCTTCCTACTAGTTAATTTATAGCATCAAATAAACATGAATGAACATCAGAAGGAATGTATTTTCAACCACGGGCAGACGTCAGTACACACAATTTTTCAAGTTTAAGTCCACCGTCGTTAATCTACTAACTCTCCTGACTGCTTGTCGGACAAAATGGCGGATTCTGCGTTATGATTGGTTAGATCGCCTGTCAATCAAACTGCCGGCAAAGGGTCAATTGGACAACAGAATCCCTCACATCTTACACACCCAAAATCGGTGAATTTCTCAGCCAAATCAGAAGCGCAATAGAAAATTTCTCTAATTAAGTTATCAGTAAATTTTATGACACCTACAGTAAATGTTGTATTGTCTTATATATGTTTTATGTTATCAGTTGTGGAATCCAACCATTACACATTTGAGGTAACGTAATTAGCCTACTTTAGTGAGTATTTCCATTTTATGCAACTACACATTTAGTATTAATAGTAAATTAATAACTAATAAAGTTAAGATCATCATGTTTGTAGCGTGATCCAGTGGATTAAAACATACAATTTATATTTCAGACCTCGTAGAGTTATAGTAATAGTAAATTAAAGCTGCAAGCAGCGATGAAAGGGCCCTCACACCCGGGGCCAGCACCACCTGCTAGGGTTGCTTTCGTCAACGAAAATTATGACTAAATATCATCGTCAACGAACCTTTATCATGTGTCGAAAACGAGACAAGACGCAACGTAAAAGCTAGTCATGTGACGATGACTATAATTAAATGTATAATACAATATTGTTGACGAATAAAAACGAGACTAAATGTGGTTTACAAAATAAAAACTATGCTAAAATGTCTCTTCATTTTCGTTGACCAAAACGAGACGAGACGAAATGTTATAACGTTATTTCGTCTCGTTTAGTCGCGTTATTATTATTTTGAGGTATTTCTTAGTGATGTCCGGTTCGCGAATGAATCGTTCTTTTTAACCGGTTCTTTTCAGTGAACCGGTCGAACCAGTTCACCAAATCGGTCTGAATCGTTCCAAACAGTTCGCATCTCCAGTTAGCAAACACGAATCCACAAATTACTAAAGTTACTCACTTTTTGATGTGCCTGACACTACCTCTCGAAATAAACCAACATCCCGGAGTTATTCAGTTACTCCAACAGTAAAGAGAGAACTGATGATGATGGGCACGAGCAGCAGAGCAGCTGATGTGAGTGCGCATGCGCGGCATAGACGAACGAACATACATGGCCTGTCATCGTTCTCGAGTCAAGAACCGGTTGCAACGGTTTTCGGATCATCAGTACACAACCGAGAACCGCTTCTTTCGGACATGTCCGATTTGAGAACCGGTGAGCTGATGATACTGCGCATGCGTGTAATTTTTCAAGAAAACGAAAAGCACGTTAGTCAAGTTTTGTTGAACATCGGACAGTGTGATAATATAAAACATACTGGAAATATGTTTATGACTTAATTCAAAATACAAAAAGTTTATTGTGCTTATACAGATTAATAGCATGAAAAACTGTACATAATACTGTACATAATAAACTACATGCCAAAATGAACATAATATTTTGTACACAGATAAACTAATGTTCAGAAATAGTTCTACAAATTTATTTTTCTATATTAATGTTATTTAAAAAGCAATATAGTGAAAGTTGTGCAGTTGTGCTTTCAAGTTAATTTTTTTTAAAGATTGGAAACATTTATTTGTTTCATTAATTTTCCATGGACAGCTTATTTAATTTCTAAACAAGGTGATAAAAAGATAAAAAATGACGTAATCAAACTACAGCGAGAGCAAACAAGCGACTCTTTGATCGCTCTCGCGGTTCTCGAAACTCAATCTCGTTCTCGAGTAGAATCGGTTGCAACGGTTTTCGGATCATCAGTACACAACCGAGAACCGCTTCTTTCGGACGTGTCCGATTTGAGAACCGATGAGCAGATGATACTGCGCATGCGTGATTCAGCGTGTGATCCGAAGCTACAGAACAGTAATGACTGTCATAGAGCACCGGTTAACGTCTCGGTTATGTATATAACCTTAGTTCCCTGAATAGGGAACGAGACGCTGCGTTGTCGCTATGGGAACGCCTCTGCATGATGTCGTCATGAAGCACGTATGAAATCTGTCCAATCGGGAGACGGAACGTCATAGGCGGGTGACGTCACCGACCAGGAAGCCGGCCCGAAAACACTCACATTCAGCTTCTGAAAACTGAAGCAAGTCGCTTATGGGCATGCCGGGAGTATGGCAGGGCGACGCAGCGTCTCATTCCCTATTCAGGGAACTAAGGTTATATACATAACCGAGACGTTCCCTTTCAAGGGAACTCGCGCTGCGTTGTCGCTATGGGAACGACCATACCAACGTCGCCATATGAGCAAGTGACCATTCGTGTGAAGCCGAAGCGCACAACTCACAGTAACACCTGCGCCCCTGAAGTGGAGCCGAGGTCTAATTCATAGAACCTCACAAATGTGTGCGGTGAGGACCAGCCTGCCGCATCACAAATGTCAGTAAGGGAAACCCCCGAAATAAAAGCCTTAGAGGCAGCCATACTCCTAGAAGAGTGAGCCCGGACAGCCAAAGGTGAAGGCTGTCCAGACGCCTCATAAGCAAGTGAGATAGCCTCAACCACCCACTTGCTCATTCTCTGCTTAGATGCCGGTAGACCCTTTCTAGGTGCACCAAAACAAACAAACAGCTGTTCAGCTTTTCTCCACATGGCAGCTCTGTGGACATACGCATCTAATGCCCGTACTGGACATAGCAGATTTAACTTTTCCTGGTCCGATGACGTGAATGGAGGAGGACAGAAGGCTTGCAGCACTATAGGTCTCGCCGTATTAGTGAGAACCTTAGGAATATAACCTGGTCTAGGATGAAGAAATGCCTTCACATTGCCAGGCGCAAATTCCAAGCACGATGGAGCAACCGACAGAGCTTGAATGTCCCTAATTCTCTTGAGAGACGAGATAATGAGAAGAAACACTGTCTTAAGTGTCAAAAACTTTTCTGCCACCTCTTCGATAGG
>RJVU01074764.1:184470-198346 GCA_003731715.1 Anabarilius grahami
GGGAGAATGAAGTGGCGAGTCTTCAGATTCTCCCGTTGCCACGCTGACCACATCCAGCTCCTCAGAACTAGACGCCATCAGCGTGACTGTATCCACCGGAGCGGAAGAAACCGCAATGCGTGCTTCCTGCCTCCGGATAGACACATTGGATGCAGCAGGTGAGGGCAGAGATAAGGCTGGGCCCGTCTCTAACCCCTCTGCTACATCCATTTGCGAACCCCAGGACATAAGGCGCTGCCCTGCCTCAGCAGAAGCGGGACCCGAGCCCTGAGGAACGCGAACCGAGCCACTCTCCTCGAAGAGGGCCCGGCGGCAGCGCAGCGTTTTCAGCGGTAGCTGCTCACAATGCACACAGGCAGCCCCCTCGAGAGCTCCCTGGGCATGCTGCACTCCCAAACAAACGACACACATTCCATGTGTGTCCCCACCCGGGATAAAACACGGGCAGGGATGCACACACTTCCTGAACGTTTGTTCACTCGCCATAATTTCTTTCAAAAGATACAGACAACAGTAAATAGACAGACAAGATAACACGTAGCGCTTGCTGAAGACACAGAAGCTGAATGTGAGTGTTTTCGGGTCTGCTTTATAGTTCCTGGTCGGTGACGTCACCCGCCTATGACGTTCCGTCTCCCGATTTGACAGATTTCATACGTGCTTCATGACGACATCACGCAGAGGCGTTCCCATAGCGACAACACAGCGCGAGTTCCCTTGAAAGGGAACTAACTGATGCTATGAGAGGACTCGAATGAGGGGCCAATCTTGCGAAACGTAAGTTTATTTAATTAAAAATAAATCGTAATGTAAGAGGATCATGGTTTCTGCTCTGATGAAGACTAATTTATTCACTTTATAACTGTAAAACTTTGTTTGCACATCACCTGTATATGTGTTTGGATGCTTTAGATGCAAAACTAAATTGTAAGAAACGCTTCAGATTATAATGTTTTAGTTGACTGATGTTATGATTACTGACTTTATATATTTGAATGTGTTAAGTGTTTTTTCATCCCGGCCCACGATAGATGACGTCATCGCGGATGACGTCATTACGTCGGAGCGTAAAAGAACCGGTGAACCGGTTTTTTCAACCGGTTTATTGAATCGAACTGTCCGAAAGAACCAGTTCGCGGAAAAGAACCGAACTTCCCATCACTAGTATTTCTGTTTCCTGTAGGCGTTTCTCAATGTCAAGGAATGATCCTCGGAAGCCAGAATTTCGAGGATGCTACGTCATCGACATCCGTCAAAGGACTGTTCCAATGTCGAGGATCCTCGGAATTTCAAACAAGGACTGAGTCCTTCGTTCGAAAAATATCCCATACACAGGAAAGGATGCATATGTGTAGCCTTCGCGCTCTCAAATCACCCACAATCCTATGCGCGCAGCTTTTCAAATGTAAGTATATTTACGTTACCAAACATTTGTTATAACTGTAGTAAATATGTCAGATAAATAAAGTTTAACGTTTAAATGCCTGTACAAATTACTACCGTATTGATATTATAACTTATACAAATACAAATTACGTTATTGATGGCCAACTGAACCGGACCGTCATTTAACAATTGTTATGCCGTCACCGGCATTTCTTTCATAAATAACTAGTTAAGTTGTCCAAAGTAATTTAACGTTAATATTATACCATTATACCATTCACAGCGTTATTCATAGCTTTCTCGTCTTTTTTAACAGGGACCAAGGAACAAACGGAGGCGTTCATACGTCTCCGTGTAGAAAACAAGCAGCTGTTTACCGGGGGGTAATGACGCAATGACGTGCACTTGCTAGTCTGTTCCATTTACGTGTTCTCCGAATGCTAAAGAGGAGCCTCGCCTAGCCTCTGAAGGAAGTGACTTGGAAGGACCAGTCCTGCCAAGGAAGTATCCTTGTCACTGGGTGCTTCTCAATTCTTATTTGTGCATCCTCGTTTCCTTTCCTTGCTTCCTTTCCTCGCGTCTTAGCTCCACCTCTTCAGGATGCGAGGGAAGGACACAAGGAAAAGACGCGAGGACGGAGGAATTGAATCAAGTGAAATGATATCCTTGCTCCCTTTAGCGTCACTTCAAAGCGCCATCAGCTGCACTCGAGGGATCTACCCATATGTTGTTAAAGTTTGGTTATTTAAAAATATATATAATAAATATTAATAAAGCAAGATGCCCCGTTGAAATGTATGATATATAAAGTTTATTTAAACTGTAAAAGTAAAGAATACATTTAAATTATTGCGACAGATATGAAGGGGGAGGAGAATGTATACGTGCGTCAGGTTTCTCAACGAGAAAGACTTCCGCAAAGGATGCACCTGTGTATCCTCGCTCAAGACTCCTCAAGAAGCCTCCTCACTCCTCGATCCTCGCCTCGTGGTGCAATTAGAGAATTGAGATGTCCTTCAAGATGGCTGAGCTCAAACGGTTTCCGGGTCATAGGATGGAGGACGGAGGAGCGAGGAGACGAGGAGGGATATTGAGAAGCACCCCTAGAGAAACGCCTTGTGTCTCGCATCAGGTCGCACTGCGCAGACGCAGGCGACGTCACTTCCTCTGACATAGAGAAAGGGACCGATATGTAGGTAAATATGTAGATTTCACGTGCTCATAACTTCATGAAAAATGCACAGATCATAGAAAATGCACAACATTATTTAAAGCAGATTCTCATGATTAAAATGAATCCAAAATCAACATACTATATTGCGTTGATCACAAGATATTACACAGGAAATGATTTAACATACTTGGCTAAAAACATGTCTCTCATCTTTCCGGGATGCAGTGTGTATCCGATGTTCCTGGAACCATCCATGTTCGTTTTCCAATGTAGAATAATACAAAATAGGTCTTAAAGCTTAGAAACTCAGCTTTTTAATGCATCTAGCCATTTTGAAAAACTCCTAACGAGTGCTGAGAAGAGCCTCTAAACCGGAGTTTACCGCCCGTGGGCGCCATCTAGCTGCGAAAAAATGAATAACAGTTTATCACCACAAAATTTGAAAAAGATGCAGCTCACATGTATATTATATAGTCTTTTATCAGCAGTTTTTCAGCATGAAAATGTCCAAATGTAATTTATATTTTCTAAAACATTAAAAAGTGTTCTATCAAATGATACCTACCTTTTGACTCTCTTTGCTACAGTTTTGGAGTTATGAGTCTTTACTTTTGTGTTTGTCCCTCAGAAAAAAAAAAAAACTCTAAAAAAGCCTTCAGGTCTTAAAGGGTTAAGAGACATCTCAAGGCATTATAAGGTATTATCTATAAGGTAACAATATAATAAGATAACCTTGTTTGAAATGGGTTTGGCTAAAAGAACATTTTAGTTTCGTCTACTAGGTACTTATATTGACTGGGTTAAATAGAATTACATTACTAAAAAGAGACTAAAATACAATTTTCATTGACTAAAACTAGACTAAAATGTCATCAGTTTTCGTCGACTAAAACTAGACGAAATAGTCATGGATAATTCTGACTAAAATAAGACTAAAATGATCAGACTTTCCCTAGTGAAAAAAAGTATACTTTATTGTATTTTAAATATATTCCCTTTTTCTATAGTACACTGCAAATATACTAACAAAAAATGTACTATCTTTAAATATATAAAAAGTATATTAGTATCATATTTTCACAATGCAACTTTTAACACACTTTAAAATAATTTTACTTTAGTATATTTTCTAAAAAAATATATTTTAGAAAAATATACTTGAAGTGGAAGTTCAGTTTATTTTTTAAAAGTGTATTTATTTGCACTTTATAAAAATATATTTGAGGTATATTTTAACTGTGCGCTGAAAATTATCATTGTAACAATGCACTGAAAGTATATTTTAAAAATACATTATTTAATATCCTGAAGTTGTAGTGTATCTAAAGTTACAATTGAGTATATGTTTTAAGTTTACTTATTCATCCTTGGAATTCATTATATTACTTGTGCTATTTATTTCAGTATAAAGGCATTACAAGCCCATTTAATATATGCAGTGTAGCCTATACAATTTCCAAATATGTGTAAATGTTTATTAAGTTTACACTGGCAGAATCATTTTACAATCATACACACAAATCTATATTAAACAACACACCTAGGGTTGCCACCTTCAATACAGAAAAATAAGGGACGCCTGCCGCAGCAGGGGCCACAATGACCACAGTCCCGATGGCGTGCCAGTGGTGGTATATCATAACTTAAAACATATTTTCATAAAAATATTAAGATTGATACCAATGGACATTATAATAAGATATCTGCTATTGAAATCAGTGTGAACAGATGCACTCAATCTCTCACTATCACAACTCAAGTGTTCATATTGAATACACAGCTATGACAATAATAAACATAGACCAACAAAGTGTGACTGAGACCACAAAAAATAAGCTTTTGGAGGAACTTGTGAGATGTGAACCATATTTTATTAACTTATTAAATTAACAGATCCATAACTTAGTAATTATAAATTAAACAAATTGTAAATTGTCATTTGTTGTGAACAAAGATTTTGGCTAAAATATTTGTCATTGTTTGCAGTAACACCATCCAAACAGTGAAACCACACCTAAATAACTGTAAATGATATAATATCTACAAACATTTCTTATTTAAGTAAAACACTTAACAACATTTTTATTATTGGTAAGTTAATATATTTATGTATTTATTTATTCCATTTTTATATTGTCTATTGTTAATTCTATAGTATTGAATGATGCAATTATTTAAATTGGTTAAGCATAACAAATAGTTGTTTATTTTATTCACATAGGTACTATATTTTGATTAAATATGTATTAAATATATCTCTCTGATCTATTATTAAAGTAATGCTTATGTGTCTGACTGTACAATTTAACCTTAATAAACAAATCCTACCATAACATGATTAATGCACATTATTAATATTATTTCTTAATAGGCAGCATATGAAATCTAACGTTATCAATCAAAAACTTGAGGTGATAAAAAAAATAAAACATTACACTATCTGCCTCAGGAGAGAACCGGCGAGGCGGCGTCCCGCCCTCCTCTGACTCTGATTGGCCGTGATTCACGGCCCGTGAACCTGAAACAAACCAATCAAACCATGATGGCAGCGAGTATTACCCAATCAGGGGTAGAATAGGACGTGTCTTCACACAATGCGGGTGGGGTGATTTGCATGGGATGCTGCATAATGTGGACCTATGTAAAATACGGGACAAATCGCGTCCCGTATTGATTTGATACGGGACGCGTCATTTTGGCTGTAAATACGGGACGATTCCGTATTTCACGGGACGGGTGGCAACCCTAATTGTATGTATTCTCTAGCCGTTGAGCGTTATTGCAGTACATTATTGGATTGAATGAGTACACTCGATAACGTCCACTATGGTTTCGGACACCTACAAATGGCTTTCCCCTCAAATAGTGCCCTATTTAAGGGTACGTGGGGCGATTTCGAACACAGCCCGAGAATCAGTGAACGATTAATTTTGGTGAACTGACTAAAACGACTTACTGGGATGAATCAAAATCCCCACCACTAAAGTCACTACTCAGGCGCTGTAAACACGCAGTTGTAGTGCACTTTAGTGCGGCAGCAAAAACCACGTGATTAATGCGGAAGTTGTGCCTCTTAAGTGTGTGTGAAGTCGAGCAGTCGCTCGCAGACCAGCGTTTGGTTGGTTTTGACAGCAGGCTGGATTTTGCGGGTTCAGGTTTCCGTTTCATTTCTGTAGCATCTTTGGAGGTTCTAGACTGAAATCTTCCACAGAAGAAACCTGTTATCATTGAGAATTGGTGAGTATTTCAAGTCATTTGCTTTTAAAAATGATCGATGTTACATAAGTTTGTACACGACTATTAGAAGAGGACTCGAGAAGATCCATGCATTGTGTCATTCCTTCGGTCTTTTTTCACAAGTTCAGCTTTACGTTAGAAGTCGGCATTTCATTGTTTAATGTCTGCACAGATCTACACAGACTTTAGTTCGGTAAAGTTGGTTTTATATTCGCACATTCGGACATCCGTATTCAATAGCCTTGTTAATCACACTACATTGGACATTCAGTGGACATTCACAAGTAAATATGCCATTAAAACAATACTTGCCTATTTTGATCGACTGTGAAAAATGTTGTAAGTTGACAATCGTTGGTTGTCAATATCATGTCGCTGCTTAAAATTCGCAAACATTAATTTATTGCACATTTATTGGAAAGTCTTAATTTATCAGAAGTCCGAATGTGCGAATATAAAACCAACTTTACCGAAGTACAGTCATTCAAGTGCAGAATCCCATAGAGTTGTCTGCAAACTGCTCTCTCAACATCAGGCAGGATTTGAAAGCTTCATCAAGCTCTTTTGTAATGCAACAGACAGAATGCCATTGTCTGAAGGAGCTTAATTGGATGCTTTTGTAATTATAATATATATTTGCATGGGACATAGCCTGTATGTCTGTAAATTCAGGTTAGGGCTTATACTTATCAGTCTTTTGACTCAAGAAAATCCAACTCTACAGTTATGAAAGAATGCATGATAACAAGTCACAGCAGATCTCCTGGGATTTTGGTGGTGTTGTTTTTTTTCCAGATGGCATGGCTTTCAGAATTAAGATGCATGCTGAATATGTTTTGGTTCTAAAGGTTTATGACATGGGCATATAAATGTCCTTGTTAGAGCAATCCATATGAGACATTGACCCAGTTTTCCCTCTGTGCCATGTTAGTACAGACTGTAACTGGTTCATATCTGTTGCAGCGCTTGTGTTGACACTTCAGCCTAAGTGTGATGTAGAGCTGGAGGGAAATCTGTGTGGTTTGATATTAGAGTACATGTGCAATTGTGTATTATTTCTGCACTTCATTCTAAATTCATTTAGTCATTTGTGAAAGTAAGCATTGAGAAATATAGGACAGAGGAAGAGAAAGAAATAATAATTTATTAAGGGACACACCTAACCACAGCTGCCGTGCTTTTTTTAACACTAGTTTTAACAGGATATTTTTCTCAACTGTCTTGCACACTCGAGTTCTCACATCTTAAACTTTATCTGTGTCTGTTTAATATATAATATTAAAGTAAACAGACTGAGTGATAAGGGGATATCAGGTGTATTTGTGGAGTTTGGAATTAGCAACCACACCCTTTGAAATGTGCCATTTAATTATTGCATGTGGTGCACAAACATTATTTATTGCATCCGGAGCACAAAAATATTAGTTATTTAATAACTCATTTTTTTGTGTACCAAATGCAATAATGAAATAAAAAAATGGTTATTACATTTGGTGAACAAAAAAATATTTATAACATTTAGTGCACAAAAAATAATTAGTATTTGGTGCATAAATGGTTATTGCATAGATGCACAAAATAATTAGTTATTGCATTTGCAGTTCAAAAAATAGGTTATTGCATTTTGTGCACACGTTTCCTCTAAGGGTGTGCACCAAATACAGTAATTAAATTTTTACATGTTCATAAGTGAATTTGATGGTGTTTGATCCATGCAAAACTCACTGATACGGTGCCGTGGTGTTGCTTGATGATGGTTGTGCCGTGGTTATGATGATCTGCCACTTAATTACGTCATCAAGCTTCCTTCTCTCCAATGTGCATTTAACATCTTGACGCCCCGGTTCTTGCAGTATGTCTTCGATTTGACAGAGTGGATGTAGTGTAGACAGGTTCTGCTCTCTCTCTCTCTCTTGCAGTAGGTGGTGGTGATTAGCCTATGAGTTTTTCAGCTCCCCGGTGAATTAGAAAGTCCCTCTATATTCGCTCATCCTAGTCGCAGCGCTTTTCTAATGAGTCGCAAAAAGATGAGATCAGATAAGGCACATTTATCATCACCCAGAGGAATAAGGGTGGAGTAATAGAAAGACAAAGACTGAAGCTTATAAAATGATGACTGTTCAAACAGCATCTGGTGTTTGGAAGGCATCAAGCATAACAAAATTTACAGAGGTTGTGTGAGGAAAAACACAGACTTGGCAGATTCCGACAGGATTAAAAATGCAAAGTGCGTTTTGAAACTCTGAAACACAAATTTTTCTAATGTCCCCCTGGAAAACGTGTACCCCCGGTTTCACAGACAAGGCTTAAGCTAGTCCGAGACTAAAATGCATGTTTGAGCTGTTTTAATTGAAAGCAACTTTGTACTGACATATCTTAAAATATGTGACCCTGGACCACAAAACCAGTCACAAGTCGCACTGGTATATTTGTAGCAATAGCCAACAATACATTGTATGGGTCAAAATTATCGATATTTCTTTTATGCCAAAAATCATTAGGTTATTTAGTAAAGATCATGTTCCATGAAGATATTTTGTAAATTTCCTACCTTAAATATAAAAATATATGTATTTTTGTGAGTGGATATGCATCGCTAAGGACTTTATTTGGACAACTTTAAAGACAATTTTCTCAATATTTTCATTTTTTGCACCCTCAGATTCCAGATTTTAGTTGTGTCTCGGCCAAATACGTTTACTGTATGTCATAGCAACATTCAACAGATTTAACAAACAATGCAAGCCTCTTAACTGCATTAAAAGAGAATGATATGCCCTCTCTCTCGGTTTAAAAAATCTATCTAGATAATTGTTGTTGTTTTTTTCTATTTCATTTCTCTCTGTTTCTTACGCCATCAACTTCTGTTTATTGATTCCTTTTTGTCATTCTCATTCTGTCTCTCAGGGTTGTTTTGAGGTCAGATGATATCTACCATGAGGCTGTAACAGAAGCTAATCCTGAGTTTGGGTTAGATTGATGCCGTAATGGCCACTGCTAAGAAAGGTACGTCTCTCTTTTCTACCCTCAAAACTCAAATTTTTCATTTTTGCAACAGCTTTGAATTTAAATTGTCAAACTGGCCAGGAATCACTTTTTCTTTTTGGGGGTGAAGAAACTTGCTTCCTCTTTCATTAGTCTTGCTATATATACAGTACTACTGCTGAATACATAAATGAATGTAATCATTAAAGGGTTAGTTAACCCAAAAGTGAACATTCTGTCATTAATTACATGGCGTTCCACACCTGTAAGACTTTCGTTCATCTTCGAAACACAAATTAAGATATTTTTTGATAAAATCCGATGGCTCAGTGAGGCCTCCATTGCCAGCAAGATAATTAACACTTTCAGATGCCCAGAAAGCTACTAAAGACATATTTCATTATCAGTTCATGTGACTACAGTGGTTCAACCTTAAGCGACTTAAGCGTTATGAAGCGACTAGAATACTTTTTGTGCACCAAAAAAAACAAAATAATGACTTTATTCAACAATATCTAGTGATGGGCGATTTCAAAACAATGCTTCATGAAGCTTCAAAGCTTTACGAATCATTTGTTTCGAATCAGTGGTTCGGAGCGTTTATCAAACTGCCAAAGTCACGCCCACCAGTGGTGAACCATTGAAATGTAACGAAGCTTTACTGAAATCACGTGACTTTGGCAGTTTGATACATGCTCTGAACCACTGAATGACAGATAATTAATGACAGAATTAAAATTTTTGGGTGAACTAACCCTTTAAATTGTCCAAATGGCCAGGAATTACTTTTTCTTTTGGGGGGTAAAGAAACTCGCTTCCTCTGTCATTTGTCTCATGCTATACTGTACTACTGCTAAATACATAAATGAATGTTATCATTAATTATTAGTGGTGCTTGTATAGCGCGTATCACTTTTAATTATATGCATTTTCTGTTTTGTTGTTTCGTTCACTTTACACTACCATTCAAAAGTTTGGGGTCAGTAAGAGTTTAAAAAAAAAAAAAACTTTATTCAGAAAGGATGCATTAAATTGATCAAAAGTGACAGTAAAAATATTTATATTGTTACAAAAGATTTCTATGTCAAATAAATGCTGTTCTTTTTAACTTCATCATATTCATCAAAGAATCCTAAAATAATGCATCGCAGTTCCTTAAGCACCAAATCAGCAAATCATGCGGCTAAAAATTCAGCCTTGCATCACAGGAATAAATTACATTTTAAAATGTATTCAAATAGAAAAGCTGTTTTAAATTGCAATAATATTTCACAATATTACAGTTTATAATGTATTTTTGATCAAATAATGCAGCCTTGTTGAACAAAAGAGACTACTTTCAAAAACAAAATCTCACAGACCTCAAACTTTTGAATGGTAGTATATAACAACTTTAAAAACTGCTTTTTGGAAGGAAATTTAGGAATTTGGATAAGGTTGTTTTTTTTTTTTTATATAAATAATAATCCCACCACACTGACTTTAAACTGCTTTTCAAAAATGTCAATCTGCTTACCATGAGTTTTGACAACCTGCTGGTTTTCCATTCTCAGGGAATGAGGCTTCGAGTGATTTTAATAAAGCAAAAACAATAATGAATTCTTGCTCAGTTGGTGGTGACTCAGCAGTTGCAAAACATGTGGGCTGTTTCTTATTATCAGGAAATGTTCAAGAGCTCGCATCTGTTTTCACGTCTGTCTGAGAAGCCTTTTCAGAGTTGTTGGAAAAACTCCCAAAAGACACTGTCTGTCTGCTGTCTTTCCACCATTTATTGTGGTAATCAATCCGTCTGGAGGCACAAAGATGGCCTCCATTTTGTGTTTGTTTACGAATGCGATAAAGTTTCATTTTGGATGAAGGCAGAGGGTCTGTTGTCATCCTGTGTATTGTTGCCCCAGCTCCAGAACATCTACTGTTTCGTCAGGTCAGGCAGCTGTGCGACATTCACAAAGCATCTTCCAATCCCAGCATGCACAAGGCTTGTGTATTAAAGCACAAAACTGACCTCAGAACAGCTTTTTGGTAATGTCCCTTTCCTCAGGGGCCAGATTTCTCATTGTTGCCATGGTTACGGTGTGAAGTTTTAGATGAGGTTCATAAAATGCGGTGCCTCTATACAGCACCACTGAGCATTCGCTTAATAGAGAGCCCGTCGATCTCTGGTCCCTGCCAAACAGCAGCGTTTCTGCTTTGTTTCAATCAAAAGAACGGAATTGCCTTTGGATAATATATACATAAAGAACAAATATGATTTAGTCCAATCTGCCTTTTCAGGTATTTGGGTCTTAGGTAATTGGCTTAGAAATGGACAAAAAAGTCACGAACATAAATACATAAGTTCCTCTGGCCCTACTTGTGTGGGGATAGATAAGAAATAATAAGATAATAAGATTCTAGTCTGTTGGGCTCATAGGTTATAAAATGTAGGCTGCATATGTATCAAGATTAATTCTAGACTTCCCATCTCCATTCCAGGACAGAGAGTATTTTAATGTTGTGCAGATGCTCTGTTTTGGTCATCTAGACCATGAGACACTAGTTGGCAGGTCAATTAGTCATGTGTGAGAGTGTTTATAGCTCTCTACATTGGGCGAATAGTTGCAGTCCCATAACCTCTAATGAGGCCAATAACGTGGTCACTCGTACAAATGTTGTCCTGTCCCATGCAGTTGACATTACTTTGTTTAATTTTACTTCTATGCCACATGACCTACAGCTGCGGGGTCACCACTGACCCTCCAGATTCAAATAATTTTTATATTTGTAAAATATACTCAAATATAGTTAAAATTAAATATAGTTAATCTTAAAATTGCTCTCTTTCTTCTCTTTTCTGCATTTCACTTCTACTCCATCTTCCGTGATAATCATTCTCATGCTCTAAACTTGGCGTCGTGAACTGCAAATATTGTATGTATGCTATATTATATGACACATTGTTCATGATGCTCCTCATTTCCAAGTTACTTTGGATAAAACCATCTGCTAAATGAATAAATGTAAATTTTTATTGAAGCTAGTTTGAGTGTGAATGTGAAGTATCTTGGCGATACCTTCATCTTTTATTTGTTATTGTTACTCTTGTTCCTCTCACAAGACGTCCTCTGAATTTAAAATGTCATTTATTTTTATTCGTGGCGCAGGGATCCAAAGAGTCCCTGATGTAATCAGCAGTATGTCTGTCAATGGCCGGTCATTTCATGAAATGAGTCCCCAGGGCCGACGCTACACCCGGGATTAGCCAACTCTATTTTAACCGCATAGTATTTATTGTGCGATTACCATGTGTGATAAGATGGTTATTTGAATACCTTATAATTAATGTCTGTAATATTGCCACTATTATTGTTGCTCATACTTGGGGTTATTAATTTGAATTCACTCTCAACACACATCCTGCACTGTTTGTGTTATGGACATGATTCCTTAAATTTCCCCATTATGCTATTTTAAAGGTTCCTAATAGAGTCTCTTACAATAGGTTTACATGCATCTAAGGTCAAAAACACTTTATTTTTCTCATAATGTATATTGCAGCATCACCTCTTTTCTTGCAATGTCTGTAACAGTTCAATGAAGGATTCAGTCTCACTAAACCCTTCCTTTCTGAGAGCTTCCTCTGCTCTGATTCATCAGAGGGCTCTGTCTGTTGTGATTGGTAAACCACTTGCAGTGCATGTCTGAAACCAAACGCCCATTACCATATCTGAATTTCAGCTGCAGATCTTTCTCCGCACTTGTATACACAGTGATACAATGGCGTCAGTTTTATCGTATCAATTTGAACTCGAGTCCTCTTCCTTTTGAAGTGCATCAAAGTGTATTCACAGCACAGAAAACAGTGTCTTCTCAACATGTCAACAACATGAACCAAATTCTTCCAGTCTTAGCAACAAATACAGTGTTTGAGGGCGGGGCAAAGTAGAAGCTGTTCACAGGCAGCCAATGAAGACCCAGCCTATGGGCATTATGCATATTTGTTACAAACCTGAGTAGGTTCAATCAGGAAGTGAGACTGAAATTACTGATGACTCGTTTCAGGCAGTTTAGAATCGGTTCTTTCTTTTGGGAGACAATAACTCCATTAATCTGCTCTTTGATCTTTAAATCTTTGCAGACCTTTTACATTCACAAACCTCTATATTACACATTACTTGAAAGGTAATATCTGAATAAACATAATTGGAGCACTTTAAATCATGTGGCTGTTTTGTTAGAGTCGTTACATTAAAAGAACGATCAATCCTAAATTAATCCTATCTAGAAGCTAGAATATCTTGGAAGTGGGCTCTTTTGACTTTGACAAGTAAGAAGGCTGTAGCTCAAACAGCATGCATTAGCAACGCCAAGGTCATGGGTTCGATTCCCAGGGAATGCATGAACTGATAAAATGTATACCTTGAATGCAATGTGAGTTGCTTTAGATAAAAATGTCTGCTAAATGCATTAATGTAAATGTAAGAAACAGCCAGAAGACTCTAGCAACCCCAGAGCAACATGCTAAAAACCTCGGCAAGCACAAAGAAATGCCCTGGCAAACACCCTAAAGGTTAGCATGAGCAATCAGCATGCACATGTTCTTCAGAAAATGTAAAAATTTTAGAGTGAAAATGAAGGTCAAAGCTGATGTTCATTACAGTGGGCTTTGTGCTCTTTTGGTCCAGATGTGAGCGTTTGGATACCGTTCAAAAGTTTAGGGTTAGTATAAGATTCAACAAGGATGCATTAAACCAAAAGTGACAATGAAGACATTTATAATGTTAGAAATATTTCTATTTGAAATAAATGCTGTTCTTTCGAACTTTCTATTCATCAAAGAATCCTAAAGAAAATTTTTACCACAAATAATGAAGCAGCACAACTTTTTTAACATTGATAATAATCAGAAATGAGCAGCAAATCAGCATACTAGAATGATTTCTGTAGGATCATGTGACACTGAAGATTGGAGTATTGGTGCTGAAAATTAAGCTTTGATCACAGGAGTAAATTACATTTTAATATACATATATATATATATATATATATATATATACAGCTCTGGAAAAAATTAAGAGACCACTCTAAGTTCAGAAATCAATGTTAAGTGGTCTC
>RJVU01074764.1:198450-217057 GCA_003731715.1 Anabarilius grahami
TTACTGTGTTTTTTTATCAATAAAATCTGTATTTTTTTTTATTAATCAATATAAATACAGCTTTGGTGAGCATAGAGACTTCTTTCAAAAACATAAACTTACCAACCTCAAACTTTTGAATGGCAGTAATAATGTACTGTACTGGAATATGTGGTTTCTCAAAAGCAGATTTACCCTAATCCAGCACCACATATGGATTTTTAAAGAAGAATTAGCATTGATCTTGCACTTTATTTCAAGACTGGGTTTGATCTGTCTGAGAAACGGACCCCTGAAGGCCTGATTACCTGCTTTATTAAATTAGACTGTAAAAGAGAAGAGCCTGGAAGAACATTGCTTGGGATTTTCTTACTCTTTTTTTAGTTATGATATTTTTAATGCTGGTGCTTTAATTAGCACATTGAATGTGCTGTAGGTGTTAGACAGCTTGCACAGTGAAACCCTCTCAGAAACATTGCATCTTTTAATTTATTTCCTTTTAATAAATAATTAATTATAGTCTCCTGCTTGTTTCATTTTGTTGCACTCCATCTAGCTGTTGTTGAATGCAAGAACACGTTAGACATAAGCGTCAAGTGATCCTAAAACCAGTTTTTCATTGTTTAATAAATCCTGTGGGAAAGAGACTGAGCCAAACTTGAAACCTAAAAATAAAAACAGTTTTGTTAGGCCTAAAACATACTCTGTGATGGCCAAGTGTTCTTGTCTACATACTTCATGGGTGTCATAATATCACTTTCTGTTGTCTGCATAATTTTTAATTCTTGTTTTAGGTGCTTGTTTGATCCAAAGCGTAAATTAAAAACATCCAAGTGTTTTAAACTGATTTAGTTTATTATTAGTTTAAATATAGTTTATGAATTTTGGCAGAAAAACTTTTAAATTGAAATGATTCAAATCAGTTCACAATCTGACTAATGTAAGCCCAATATGCTATACATTTCTTTGACTAAATAAATGAAAAGATCTCTCACATTAGACTGAAGGTCTTTCAGGTGTCAAATGGCAAGGTCGATTTGAATAAATTCAACTTTAAAAGCTGCTTGTTAAACATTTTTCATTCAGCGTCTCACAATCTGGATGTCTATAAATCTCTGCCTAGTGTGTAATTAGCGCAGCTGTAAGTCCTTTGCTTTTGTTCTTCCTGCAGCGTCGTCTAAGACAGGGGGTGTTCACTTCGCTGAGGAACCTGCTGTGGCCGCCGCTGCTCACTCTCATGTGCATTTTGACGAGAAACTGCACGACTCTGTCGTCATGGTGATACCCGAATCGAACGGGAACTTCCTGGTTAAGGTGAGTGAGTAATATAGCTGAGGTTATTCATTAGCCTTATTTGATGGTCTTCAGTCATGAATATGAATTCAGAGTTCATATTACAGGAAGTACACATATTTCTCAGCCCACATCAAAGCTTCAGCTTCTTTCCTTCTGTCACTGTTTTCTATTCGACTTCTAGCCTTGTTATTATGTGAAAAGATATTGACAGAACTCATGCCAAGAGCTGTATCTGGAATTTGAAGATAGAAAACAGGATCATATGAGCACCACAGGTCAATATGTCAGAGCATGTGCACTAACCGCTCGGCCACAGCTGTGATGAGACTATTTTTGATCTCTGAGTAGTTGTTCCATAACTTTTTGGTGCAATACTCCATTGCCATCAAGTTTTATTTATTTTTATTTATTTATTTATTTGTGTGTGTGTGTGTGTGTGTGTGTGTGTGTGGTGGTGGTGGTGGTGGTGGTGGNGGGGTTCTCGCTATGGCAAGATATTTTAACAAACTGCTGTGCAACTAATTTTAAAATGTGTGGAGCTGAATGATATCTCAAATCGTGCGGCTTGTTCAAGAGAGGTGTGTTGTTACTTTTCTAAGTGATCGTTTCAGTATGAAATGACCAAGAATGCCCTAAAAACAACGTAGCTATGTAGTGACTGAGACAAATCAGACACAACTGTTTGTTATATTTAACAAATAATCTTCAAAACTTTCACCCAACCACAAAACAAGGTGCCTGTGACAACCCCCCAAAATGACAGAAACAGGCCTCTTGTTACCATGATTTCAAGACCAAAAAGAATGTGAAATAGTCAACTCTCACTCCATTCCCCTATTGAAACACACATAATGCCTATAAAAAAGACTCCTCCACATTAATTCATAGTAAACCTTCTTTGAAGGAAAATGCATATCTCCTGGACATTGCGTGTATGAATATTACTGTCTTGTATAGTGTTTTTTGTATTGTATACCATTTTATGCATGCCTTATGATAGAACCACCAGATAATTTAACCTCACATATACCATTTTTGGTATCTACGAATTTGTATTTTGATGATCCAAATGATCAGGAGTGTAACGGTACACGTATTCGTACCGAACGGTTCACGATGCAAATTCTAAAATGGAAGTGATCATCCCTATGCCCTATGTGATCATCCCTATGTGAGCAGGGCACGCGCAACGGTATGTAGGCGTTTGGAATGCACTTGGCAAAGGGAGCGGCATACTTTCCTCATTATCTTCAGCTGGGATGTTCCCGTGACAACGCAGCACAGTGTCCGTCAGCAGATGTCGCTGTTTTAACGGCATAATTCTTTTTTCTTTTTCTTTTTTTTAGCCTAACTGTTGCAAATGAAAACATACATTTTATATTTTAAAAAGTTTTAAAAATATGCTATATAATACTGTATACAAAAAGTAATATATATATATACAGGTCCTTCTCAAAAAATTAGCATATTGTGATAAAGTTCATTATTTTCCATAATGTAATGATAAAAATTAAACTTTCATATATTTTAGATTCATTGCACACCAACTGAAATATTTCAGGTTAATACTGATGATTTTGGCATACAGCTCATGAAAACCCAAAATTCCTATCTCAAAAAATTAGCATATCATGAAAAGGTTATCTAAACGAGCTATTAACCTAATCATCTGAATCAACGAATTAACTCTAAACACCTGCAAAAGATTCCTGAGGCTTTTAAAAACTCCCAGCCTGGTTCATTACTCAAAACCGCAATCATGGGTAAGACTGCCGACCTGACTGCTGTCCAGAAGGCCATCATTGACACCCTCAAGCGAGAGGGTAAGACACAGAAAGAAATTTCTGAACGAATAGGCTGTTCCCAGAGTGCTGTATCAACGCACTTCAGTGGGAAGTCTGTGGGAAGGAAAAAGTGTGGCAAAAAACGAGAAGAGGTGACCGGACCCTGAGGAAGATTGTGGAGAAGGACCGATTCCAGAACTTGGGGGACCTGCGGAAGCAGTGGACTGAGTCTGGAGTAGTCTGGAGTAGAAACATCCAGAGCCACCGTGCACAGGCGTGTGCAGGAAATGGGCTACAGGTGCCGCATTCCCCAGGTCAAGCCACTTTTGAACCAGAAACAGCGGCAGAAGCGCCTGACCTGGGCTACAGAGAAGCAGCACTGGACTGTTGCTCAGTGGTCCAAAGTCATTCGGAAATCAAGGTGCCAGAGTCTGGAGGAAGACTGGGGAGAAGGAAATGCCAAAATGCCTGAAGTCCAGTGTCAAGTTCCCACAGTCAGTGATGGTCTGGGGTGCCATGTCAGCTGCTGGTGTTGGTCCACTGTGTTTTATCAAGGGCAGGGTCAATGCAGCTAGCTATCAGGAGATTTTGGAGCACTTCATGCTTCCATCTGCTGAAAAGCTTTATGGAGATGAAGATTTCGTTTTTCAGCACGACCTGGCACCTGCTCACAGTGCCAAAACCACTGGTAAATGGTTTACTGACCATGGTATTACTGTGCTCAATTGGCCTGCCAACTCTCCTGACCTGAACCCCATAGAGAATCTGTGGGATATTGTGAAGAGAAAGTTGAGAGACGCAAGACCCAACACTCTGGATGAGCTTAAGGCCGCTATCGAAGCATCCTGGGCCTCCATAACACCTCAGCAGTGCCACAGGCTGATTGCCTCCATGCCACGCCGCATTGAAGCAGTCATTTCTGCAAAAGGATTCCCGACCAAGTATTGAGTGCATAACTGAACATAATTATTTGAAGGTTGACTTTTTTTGTATTAAAAACACTTTTCTTTTATTGGTCGGATGAAATATGCTAATTTTTTGAGATAGGAATTTTGGGTTTTCATGAGCTGTATGCCAAAATCATCAGTATTAAAACAATAAAAGACCTGAAATATTTCAGTTGGTGTGCAATGAATCTAAAATATATGAAAGTTTAACTTTTATCATTACATTATGGAAAATAATGAACTTTATCACAATATGCAAATTTTTTGAGAAGGACCTGTATATATATATATATAAAAAACTTTTAAAAATATAAATTGTATATTTATTTATGCCGGCGCTGCGTTGTCACGGGAACATCCCAGCTGAAGATAATGAGGAAAATACGCCGCTCCCTTTGCCAAGTGCATTCCAAACGGCTTCATATGGCACACGCGTGCCCTGCTCACATAGGGATGATCATATAGGGCTTAGAGATGATCACTTCCATTTGGTCCATGATGATCATTCCAACTTGCCCCGTGAACCGTTTGGTACCGTTACACCCCTATCATGTATTTTATATGTTGAAACCTATATAATTTTATAAACAGTCTTTAATAGTTTCTGCATCAACACCCAATCCAGTTACATATGCAAAATACCAAGCTGGAAGACAATGAGTCATAAACTTTCCCTCTGAAAGCTTAATTTACCATTGGCTCGCTTGACTCCTGGGAAGAGTGACCATCCTCCGAGGTCTGTGTGGGGCCTCACCCGGCCCCAGAGCTGGAGCGGGTGCACCGACAGGCCTCAAACAAGCCATGTGTAACTTCTTCGACCATAACGGAGTCAAACTAACACCAAGTTCATCATCATTTCTTCGTTCAACATGGAAGAAATTGATAGCAACTTCAACATCGACTTACGGAACCATCAAGACTTTCTTCTGAGACTGCATCTGGATGCTTTTTCAAAAGCTGTGTGCCATTGCAAGAATTGTACATTTAAATAACTAAACTGAGGTTTAAGATAAGCTGCAGACTCCTTGTTTAACAAGGTTCTTTGAAATTATAAACTGATGGTTCTTTCAGCTGGTTAAATGACTCTTTTTCCATAGCTTCATTCCCTGTTTCTTACCCATGTATGCGTGATTGTGTGTATGTGTTTGTTTAGATTAGTTGTGTTTGTGACTTAGTCAGTAAAACTTGTGCACAATACATATGAGTATTTGGTTCTGATTCTCTGCTTGCAGCAAAGTCAATTTAATGATTCCTGATCTTGCTACATGCTCTGAGCACTATACACAATAAGGTTTGTTTTTCTGTGGCCACAAAAAAAATATCCTTTCTGGGAGTTGATAGAAGATCGATTCTGAGTGTTCACTGGATTAACAGGCTAGTTAGTTGTAATATTAATTCTGCTACATCATGTTAATTCCATTAATTGATCGAGTTATAATTCATTATTAATATTTCCCTTTTGCGCTAATTTGCTACAGCAACATGGTAAAAAACAGTCCTTGCATGGGATAATGATGGATGGATGGATGGTAAATGGATGGTTGGTTAGATGGATAGATAAATGGATGGATGAATGGATTGTTGGATGGATGGATGGATGGATGGATGGATTGATGGTTGGATGGTTGATTGGATGGATGATGGTGATGGATGGATGGATGGATGTTGTTTGGTTGGATGGATGATTGGATGTTGGTGGGATGGATTTAGAGAAATAACTAAGAGACAAGATACACAAACATGCTCGCGTTCACCCCACAGTGGGTGTCATATTCTGTGACTCTTTTCATCGCGGATGCTCTCACTCTCTCGCTCCTTCCATCTAACTGCCCCATTACTGCCCTGTGTTGCCATGGAGACAGCTGCAGCGGTCTCGAGCAGTATATGAACACCTGCACCTCTGTTTGATTTATTTTTACTTATTTTACTTATTTATTATTTTCTTAGTTTACTTATTTAAATGTTTCTGTTCTCATGTCATATGTATGTGTGTACCAAGAGCTTCTGTAAAAACCACAACAAATTCCTTGTGTGTTTGTGCACACTTGGCGAATAAAGCACATTCTGATTCTGATTCTGATTATGTTTTGATGAGGGCTCTGGTCCGATAAAACGTTATTTGATTCTGTCATCTTTCGCTGAAACCCAGATGCAATTTGAAGGTTTCCTGGCATGAGTTCTGTCACTCTCTTTTCCAGCAGTTCTCATTTTTTTAACCCTCAAATTATTATCCCATTTTCCTTCCTTGGTTAATAAGATCTTTAAGTAATGAACATTTTAATCTGACAGAATATTTTTGCCGTTTCATCCAGTTACATCAGCAGATCATATATAATAGATAATCTTTCATGTCTTCTGCACCTAAAATTCATACCATTCAGAAATTAGTCATAAGACAACTATGATGTTAAAAATTATCATTCGGCTCTAAATTCATCAAAATAAGTTGACTATGATTTCATCATTGATCAGTGAAGACAGATTTCATTAATGATATCAGCTAACTATGATGTCATCAATGAAGCAATCAACTTTGATTCATTAATTTGTTAATAAGTAAACTATAATTCATACAATGATTTCATCAGTCAGCTAAGATTTCGCCAACATTAACAGTGAACTATGAGTCCATCATTTATCACAGTAAACCATGATCTTCATCAAAAGTAGCAGATCAAGTGCACACAGCAATTTGCCTCATATCATCATAGACCTGATGGCACCCAACCATAACCTCTGTTGATATCCTCAGGTGGGCTTCCTGAAAACGCAGCACCGATATGAGATTGTGTTCACACTGCCAGAGATGCCAGAGCTCGGCAAAGACGTGTGTCCAGCCCCCATCCCCAACCCTCACCTGCGGATCACTAATATAACCGCATCCTCAGAGGGTATGTCTCATCGCTCTCTAACCAACACACCTGAACATGCCGAACATTGAAGAGTCAAGTTCTGGTGTTTTGTGACTTATTGAAGGAATTCCCAAATGTTTTTGTCAGCCAAACCTCTGACCTAAAATATTTTAAGTTAAAGGGTTAGTTTACCCAAAAATGAACACAAATGAAGTTCTTTGGGACACAAATAAAGATCTTTTTGATGAAATCTGAGAGCTTTCTGTCCTGCCATTGACAGTCTACGCAACTACCTCTTTCAATTCAATTCACATTTATTTGTATAGCGCTTTTCACAATACATATCATTTTAAAGCAGCTTTACAGAAAATGCATGTCATCATTACAATTTAGAGTGATCTGTTATCAGAGGTGACTCATTATGTAGTTTCAGAAATGTACATATACAAATCATGCAGTTAGCTAACAATCTATTAATTTAAACAATTATTTAAAGGCAGAAACAATAGATAGATGTTTCAAGCTCCAGACAGGTAGTAAAGACATCATTAAAGGGCACCTTTTATGCAAAATTCACTTTTACATGGTGTATGACCATAAATGTGTGTTGGCAGTGAGCAAAACCACCCTAGAATGAGAAAAATCCACCCAGTGGTTTTTTTACAATCTCAATCATTCATAAGCACTGTCTCAGAACGCCCTGTTCTAAGATTGCTCTCACTGTGACGTAGAATTGCGCTAAGCCCCACCCACGTGGTTTGATTGACAATCTGGTTTTGGCATAGACCCCGTCCTCGGTGATCTGTCAACCATCCTCCGTTGTTTCAACGACAGCCGGTAATGTCTCCTAAGAAACATAAGTGTTCTGTTGTGGGATGTAATAATGAACATAGTAGTTTTCACTTACTTCCGACATCAGAGCCACTGAAAACGCAGTGGATGGATTTTATTTACGAAGGAAAGGCGCCACTCAAAATTCCAAAATACGTTTATGTTTGCGCGAATCATTTTTTGACTGACTGTTTTGAGAACGAGGGTCAATTCAAAGCAGGTCTTGCTTCAAAGTTAATCCTCAAGTGTGGATCGTTGCCTACTGTTCGCGATCCAACGTCACCTCCAGAAGAAGTAAGTGTATTTAATGTTTTTTGAGCAAATAGTCATTTCAGTCGATGTCAGCCAATTCAATAACAAATGCGTCTAAAGTTGTTGTCGTCGTCGTAGAATGTCCGTGTATATAATTTAAACCTTGTTTGTATAGTGTGTATCCACACGTATATATATATTTTTTTTTAAAGATATTGTATTAAAAACTGTGTATGTTTTCTGTAAAGACAGATTCCGGTTCAAACATGTACGGCTGAATGCCATACAAAACAGCGGGTCTGTTTATTGCCATAGGAATGCAAGTTACGCCCTCATCCAAAGGCAGGGCGGGGATATGCAGCTCATTTATATTTAAGGTGGTACACACCAAAACAGCTCTTTTTAAAACAGGCCCCAAAAATGACATTTTCAAATGGTTATAATAAATAAACTGTGGGGTATTTTGTGCTGAAACTTCACAAATACATTCTGGGGACACCCAAGACCAATATTACATCTTGTAAAAAGGGGCATAATTGGTGCCCTTTAAAGTAATCCATGTGACTCCTGTGGTTTAACCTCAATTTTATGAAGCGACATGAGTATTTTACGAGCTTTATGTCCCCTTAAGAATAAAATCCCTCCGAGAACCATATGGGATATTCAAGTGAAGGGCTCTCAGAACTGGTTTCATCCAGTTATTTCATTTAATGTCTCAAACACTCATTTGAGACTATTGGCTAGATCAGTTCAGCAAATGGATGCATACATATTATTTATTTACAGATATTACAATAACAAAGCATTTATGGGTTATTCAATGCTCAGCTTATATGCACAACATCTGGTGAATTCAAAGGTTAAGTGTGAAATATTCAGTGTTTAATGTTCTCATATTGCAGTTTAATGTGCAGAGAACGTGTTTGTTCATTTAAAACATGAGACGCAGGAGATTGGAGTCTCGATGACCCTGTCCCAAATGCACACTTCACGATTTGTCACTCCACGCTCTTGTGGACTTACATGGCTGTCTATGAGACCGGAGGGTGTCCCATTGATCATTTTAGGTTTCAGAAGTGTGCTCGTGAGCACCCCTTTGCTCTCGATATGCACCCTTGATGCACACTTTTGCTGAGCCCGCAATAAATTGAGTTCCGCAACAGACTTCTTTCCAACAGTCAAAGCGCCGTTACGTCACGAAAGTGCGGACTCGTAGGAAGACCGCAAGGGTTTAAACCAGTGGTCTCAAACTCAATTCCTGGAGGGCCATAGCTCTGCACAGTTTAGCTCCAACCAGCTCCAACTCACACCTGCTTGGAAGTTTCTAGTAATCTTGAAGACCTTAATTAGCTGGATCAGGTGTGTTTGATTAGGGTTGGAGCAAAACTGTGCAGAGCTGTGGCCCTCCAGGAATTGAGTTTGAGACCACTGGTTTAAACCCTTGCGGTCTTCCTCTGAGTCCGCACTTTTGTGACGTAATGCCGATTTGACTGCCGGGTAGAAGTCCTCTGCGTAGCTTGCGGGCTCAGCAGAAGTGCGCATCGAGGGTGCATATTGACCGCAAAGGGGGTGCTCACGAGCACCCTTCTGAAACCTAAAATGACGAAATCATGTCTCGTGGATGACACAGACACGCACACGCAGCGTGAGTCCACAAGACCGAATGTGCACATGAAGTGTGGTATTTGGGACAGGGCCAATATCTCTCTTGCTGCTGAAATTACAGCTCATAGCAGCTTTAGGCATTTTCCATTGCGATGATAGATTGTGTGCGCATGTTACCAGAAAAAGATGCCCAATAATTGGCACACGTCTATCTGAACTCATGAGTTCGAGTCGTCCATTCCTAAACTGGTGTGACTGGAGATAAACAAACTTTTTGTCTGTGAGATAAAAATGGTTTTACATCATTCATGTACAATGCCTGGAGATTAACCTTTATAAATTACGTTCTTCCATGACTTCGTATCTGTGTTTAGGAGGTCTTAGGGTGACGTGTGAATATATGGCCCATCAGGAGGGAGTGATGTGTGAGGAGGTGCAGATTCTTAGTGAAAGCAAAGAAAACGCGTCTGTGAAGGTCAAAGTTCATGCCCGTGTCATGGGTAAGTGACCTTAGATTTTCCAGTATCTTAACAGCCAAACTGGTTAATGTTTCTGGGAGTTATTGTTGTTGTGACATTTTAGGACACTGTTTAAGGCACGTTGTTAAATGATACGAGGTTATTTGGTGCCCTCTACTGGTGTATTTATGTAAAAATTTATTAAAGGAATATTCCAGGTGCAATACTATGGGATCAGATTCCCGCCAATAGTATTGCGGTCACGGATCAAAAAATAATAAGCGTGAATCGTTAAAGCGTTAATTTAAAAACACATGTAAAAATATACAGCACAAACTTAAAAAAAATAATGCAAAATGATCGGAATGGCAAAGAACGTGGTCATGGATCAAAATATATTAAGCGTAAATTGAAAAATTAAAAGCACATTTAAAAAAATAACAAGCATGAATCAAAACTTTAAACACATTAAAAATGATATTGCACAAATCTTAAACTTGTGTTTATGCGTTCTTAAAAGTTGTTTTCCTTGCTTTTATTACTCTTTTCTTTCTGCTCTCTTACATTTTCTGCTCATATTTTACTTTTTTGTGCGCTTGTGCTGTTTTTCTCTTTGCTCTTCTTTCTACGTTTTACTCTTGCGTTTCCAAATGTTGCAGTTCGAGTTTCATGTAAATTAGGCCGGGCTTAAGCGCCACCATTGGTCCACAAGTTCTAGATTGACAGCTCCTCCTCTAGCCAATCAATCGAAGAGAGGGAGATGACATCATTTCAATGCGACTCATGGCTACTGATGCTCACACTCATACAGGAGATAACAGTTTAATCTGAAACTTTACAAGGACTTTCAATCTGTAAAGTTATCTGAACTATGGATAAATAATTCCTCTTTTTGAGATACTCTTTTTATTGTGCAGTCTACTTATGATTGTTAATCTTTATGTTCACAGGCTAATATATAGTATTTGGTGTTAAAATTTTACTTGGATCATGGTGCTAATATGCCAAGGCTACTGTAGCTAATATACTTCTTAATTGTTGTTAAACGATCATAGGTAAATTAATTCTAAGACTGAATGTATCATCTCTGCATTGACTACCATAGTGTTACAGAGAAGATAGTTAGCTACAGAAACCAGGTGGATTTGATATGCAGTGATTTATTCACTCATTTATTGTGTTTATTTACATAACTACATAATTGCACAATACTATAAGATTAATGTTTTAAATAAAAACTAAATTATAGATCAGGGATAGGCAACATCAGTTCTGGAGTGCCACTGTCTTGCAGAGTTTAGCTCCAACCCCGATAAAATAAAATAAAAAAACTCATCTGTCTATAGTATTAATAATCCTGAAGAAACAATGATTAGCTGGTTACGGTGTGTTTGATTAGGGTTAAAGCTAAACTCTGCACTCCAGGACCGACATTTCCCATGTTATAGAAATATGAATTTAAATGGCCAGTAGGTGGCGGAAAGTTCATTCAAACATCTCGTTTAAATCAGGAATTCATTAATAAAAAACTGCTGTTCTGCTGTGACTTTGTTTGATACTCCTTTCATCAAAATAGTGCAAAAACACACTCAAAATTAACTTATAGCTATAGATTTATACAACAGCTCAATAAACATTTGCAATCGCTCTAATATTGGGGAAAACACTTGCTGATGTGAAGGCTATTGCTTAACTTTATAATTTTATAATCTCAGTGTTAAAATGTGATCAAATTCATAAACCAACACCCTTGTCAATGACATACTGTACATGGAAGACAAAATCTATAAATCTGTTTACAGGAAAACAATAGATGACAAAATATGCACAGTTTACAATTACGAGCAATATACAATGATCTAAACCAGTGGTTCCCAAACTTTTCAGAGTACCCCCTGAGACATTTGCCATCCTTCTGCGTACCCCCTCTCTTCCACTTAGATTGTAAATTTTCCATTAAGGGACAATATTTACCGCCTAAATTGACTTGCTAGTGCAGTTTTTAATCTTTATGAATATCTTTACAACATTAATAATGTTGTTAATTAAAAAATGTTCAATAAAGAAATATGCAATGCTAAAAACGTGAAAAGTGATTATTTTAAATACTAAAACCGGCAGTAGATCGGCGGTAGGTCACTGTCTTAATGCGTGAGTCATCGAGTCATTCATTCAAAGAAGCAAGTGGCTGTATTTATGAATGAATCATTGAATCATGACTTTCACGAACAATTCGTTCAAAGTTGCAGATTCGTTCTCGAAACACCGCTGTGTTTGTAATCCTGCTGTTGTTTTCGTTGCAAAATAGAGCAAATACTATGAATACTGTGAAGAATAACACTTAATATTACCCCTTTGTTTGTTGAACTGTTGTGTGGATATTTGGATTTGCATTCTTGCTCGTATAATGTTATCAACATTAAAAACAAGAACTCACAAAAGGTAGGCTATGTTTTGTATCAAGAGTTTGAATCTTAAATTGATATTTATGCCCCTTTTGTGCCAGGCTATTGTTCTTCATGCTAGTAAGTGCTAAATCTATAGAATGGCAGTATGTAGCGCGATTTGCTCAGGCAGCAGACTCTGCACGCAACCTACTGTGTAATGCACCCATATGCGCGCTGCGTATGGAAATGGACTCTTGATTGGATGTCATATGGCATATTGTGCCTGTTAGAAAATACATGATCGGTTTTCATGTTATTTTAATGTAGGGAAGAATTAAATTAACGGCAAAATTCTACATTTTGTTCGCGTACACCCTCTGTCACCTCACATACCCCAGTTTGGGAACTACTGATCTAAACAATTGCCATGGCATATCTTACTTTAAATGTAATTCACGAGCAAATATATTAGTAAGGTAGGTTTCATATGTTATATTCTCTTGTGCAAAAGACAGATATAAAATAGACAACAAGCAAGCATATTATTATTATTATTATTATTATTATTAATATTATTGTATGAATACTAAAAATGTATAGACGAGCCAGGCACACATAAGAGTGATGTTGTGAGGTCGCTGCATGGTGGACGCTGCGTTTCACGGTGCCAAGTCCAGTGGTAGGTGCATTAAAGATGAATATAACAATGATGGATCGTCAGACAGGTACAACTGTGACAGGTTGTCGTTAGGATGGTTAATTTAACAATAAAAGATTGTCCAGGTAGACGTATATAGCGGTGACAGGTCGAGTTGCAGGTACATATACATTATAACGGTGTCCTGCCACAGAAAGAGTTTACCCCAGCTAGGAAATTGCCAGCTGTGATGGTTATCTTCTCCTGTATGAGTGTGAGCATCAGTAGCCATGAGTCGCATTGAAGTGATGTCATCTCCCTCTCTTCGATTGATTGGCTAGAGGAGGAGCTGTCAATCTAGAACTAGTGGACCAATGGTGGCGCTTAAGCCCGGCCTAATTTACATGAAACTCGAACTGCAACATTTGGAAACGCAAGAGCAAAACGTAGAAAGAAGAGCAAAGAGAAAAACAGCACAAGTGCACAGAAGAGTAAAATATGAGCAGAAAATGTAAGAGAGCAGAAAGAAAAGAGTAATAAAAACAAGGAAAACAACTTTTAAGAACGCATAAACACAAGTTTAAGATTTGTGCAATATAATTTTTAATGTGTTTAAAGTTTTGATTCATGCTTGTTATTTTTTTAAATGTGCTTTTAATTTTTCAATTTACGCTTATTATATTTTGATCCGTGACCACGTTCTTTGCCATTCCGATCATTTTGCATAATTCGTGCTATATATTTTTACATGTGTTTTTTAATTTTTGATTCACGCTTATTATTTTTTTGATCCGTGACCGCAATACTATTGGCGGGAATCTGATCCCATACAATACAAGTTAAAAGGATAGTTTACCCAGAAATTAAAATTTTCTCATTTACTTACCCTTAAGTTGTTCCAAACCTGTATGAATGTCTTCTGTTGAACACAAAAATGTTGGTAACCAAACAGTTGATGGGCCCCATTGATTTCCATAGTATTTTTTTCATACTATGGAAGTCAATGGCTACAGTCTTTTGTGATCAACAGAAGAAACTTATACAGGTTTGGAACTATTTAAGTTGATGATAACATTTACATTTCTTGGTAAACTATCCCTTTAATCTCATCTGACAACATTTATGGCGTAATGTTCATCGCCACAAAATATTTAACTAATAATAATTTAAGCAAAAACCTTAAAATGGAAGTAAATAAGGCTTTTTTTTAGGATTTAAAAGCACAATTGTGAAGCTTATTCTTAAAGTATTTACATCAATTCTTCTGTTTAAATGTGTGTATTACACTACTGTTAAAATTTCTGATTTTTTAAATGTTTTTGAAAGAAGTTTCTTCTGCTCACCAAGGCTGCATTAACACTAATAATGTGAAATATAAATATACAATTTAAAATAACTGTTTTCTATTTTAATATATTTTAAAATGTAATTTTATTCCTGTGATCAATGCTGAATTTTCAGCATCATTACTCCAGTCTTCAGTCACATGATCCTTCAGAAATCATTCTAATATGCTGATTTGCTGCTCAAGAAACATTTCTGATTATTATCAATGTTGAAAAGTGTTGTGAGCTTAATATTTTTGTGGAAACCGTGATGCATTTTTTCAGGATTCTTAATTAATAAGCACTATTTTGAAACAGAAAACATTTGTAACATTATGAATGTCTTTACTATTTATTTTGATCAATTTAATGCATCCTTGCTGAATTCAAGCCATAATTTCTGTTTAAAATCTTACTGACCCCCAAAAAACAGTAGTGTATGTGACCTGTAAAGCTGCTTAAATCATCGTTTTTGTGATCATTTTAGGGTTTTGGGGTTTATAGCATTGTAAAATTGAGACTTTAGACAGAAAAGTGATTTTCCCACACTAAAATCATGTTAATACACTATTGTTTACATATTGAATGTTACATTTATTGAGTATTTATTGGCCCCATTAATTTCCATTCTAAGTGATTTAATCTTCAGATTTTTTTAAATTTTTTAAAGAAACAGAGGAACAAGTCAAAATAATTTTTTGTGGTAATCAACATTATGCCACAAATGCTCACAATTAAGCATTATTTGTACTGACCCCAGCATTTTAAATGTTACAGCCTGTTTTGTGTGCCGGCGGTGCTGTTCATAGAGTATAAGTTGTATTGAATTCATAACATTCCTTTAAACAACTCTTTTCCTCTGTCAGACCGTCACCACGGGACTCCGATGCTGCTGGAAGGCGTGCGGTGCATAGGAGCAGAACTCGAGTACGACTCTGAGCAAAGCGAATGGCAAGGCTTTGACTAAACGGCTGAACTAACAGACTTCCCTCTCAGTGCCACATATCGTGTGTCGGCAGCGACAGAATGTTCCAGATTCTACCGTCGCAGCGTTCGGAAACACACTGTGGTTACTGCCTTGTTTGTACTGTTACAATGAATGATCTGTTGTTTACTGTAGATCTCTGTGTTATTTGTCATTTTTTTAAGGTTTGGAAAAAAACAATCAAATATTGTGTTTTGCTCTAACTGAATTCCAGTATTATGATTGAATGTTTCTTTTAGATAAAACAAATGTAATATCCTCTTATGTCTGTGTTACTGCACTTTCTTGCTCCAATCTGTGTAATTCAAACGATTTTATACTAAATCTAGAGTGATGCTTGTGCTCTCTGTGAATAAGCCCTGTTTGTACCAGTAGGGGGCGCTGCTGACCACAAAATCTAACTTACATGTTGCACCATGAACTTTGTCTCCATCGTGGCTTAAAAATGTGAATGTTTTGATTCATCTACTGAAATTGATTTGATAAATATTTACTCAGATCAAAATTTATTTTAGATCCACCAAATGTAGGAGAGTTTGTTTGCCCTGATGGATTTTTAATAAGATCATCACTTTAAGGGCTTTTCAATCATTTTTAAGTGTAATATTGGTCTATTTTGTAGAGCCGAAGTGCCTGTAATCATGTAGTTTATTTGATTGATGCTGGAAGGCGTGCGGTGCATAGGAGCAGAACTCGAGTACGACTCTGAGCAAAGCGATGGATGAGCCATTAAACACTTAATGTTTGCAGCCTTATTTGAGTGTAATATTGTACGGAGCTCTTATAAAGGGACATGGTGGTGGAAAAAAATAAGACAGGAGGAAAATAATTAGTCAATGTTTTTGTGTTCTCTCGCACGTTCTGCGTTTCCCCCGACAAACGTTTGTTCACGGAGGAACGCAAACATTTTGCGAGCGAACGCAAAGTTTTTCGGGAACGCAAAACAAATATGAGAGAACGCAAAAGCATTGACAAATATATTTTTCTCCCGTATCATATTTTTTCGTAGTATTGTATGTCTATTGAACTGCATTTATGGATCTCTGTAAAATTTAATGTCTTTTCAAACTGCGTCAAAACCCAAAAAATCTTTACAGTAAAAAAGGAAAGAAATCTCCCAGAGCAAATAATAATGTCGGTCTTTACTGTTGAGGGCTTTTTTCTGTGTCTTACTGTCATTTTTTTTACTCTCAAACAAATAAAATTCACTTGTTTACTTGAAATTCTTGTAAAATAATTTGTGTGGTGTATTAGTTAGTGAATCATTCCACTGAACAGCCACTAGTGGTCAGTGTACTCTAACTAATGAACCTATTCACAGTTTCAGTAATAGGCTATAAAGGGTTGAACTTCTGGTGTTGTATATTGGTTAATTGATAAATGTACAATAAAATTCTACAGAGTTTGATCATGCTTGATAATCAAATAAATGATGAATATACAATTGCACCAATATCCATGTATTTTCCTAATAAGTGAAAGACGTCCCTGCAGAAAACTAAATAAGCTCATTCTCTCGAGAGAACAGGTGAGATGAGAAAGACATTTGGTTTTCAATGCGATGAAAAGCTTAATTTTATCATAGAAATGCACAGTTGATCTGAAACCTTGAACATTGTTAAGGAACTTTAACTTCATTTTAATCTTATGTTCAATTCATCTTGAAATGTAGCATTATACATTTCTATGATATAGCTAGGCATGAAATAAAAAATTTAAATGCATTCCTCATTCCATAAGTTGTGTACTTTTAGAGTACAAGCATTCATTATTCATGTAACCAACACAAAATTAATAGCGCATCAGATTCATGTAGGCTAAATAAGGTTATTGCATTTCTAGAGCTGGTTGGTGGTATTTTTAATCGTGATGTGTAAATCTGACACAACTGGAAGAAGATTGTATTGTCTATCTAATTTTCACCTGTTCAATGACAAAGAGAGCTTCGTATTTTATACCGAGCCGGAATCAGCACGTCAAGGTTTGTTTTGTCTGTCAGTCACTCTTTGTCAAGATCTCTCCCCTCAGGGCCACAGTATTGTCTCTATGCCTGTGTCACTATACCTTTGTGCGTGACTGTAGTATCTGACACTGATGGACTGAAGCAGAAAACTCTGCTTAAAGCCAAATGAACACTCTTATAATCTTAGTTTTATTAAGATGTGTCAGCTTCCTCATGACATCTCCACAGATGGTGCGAGCATGTGATAAAGCTGATCTGCAGCTAGTTTTCATTATTGCTTCGGTTATCATTATTGATACAAACACAAAACTGACTCAACAGCGCATCAGATATACACAATCAATTTTCTATTAATAAATGTCACAAGTAAATGCTGCGCGCAGAAAATGTGACTTACAAAATACTGTAAGTGTCCATTTAGAATTAACTGTTCTCGGTCATTGAAGCCAAAAATAAACTCTAGTGAAACTTAAATGTGTTCGCGACAATAAGAAGCTTCCCTCACACACCCAAAACCCTCATCTGAATAATTTTGGGTAAAAATTAGCATGGATCTTTTTTTACAATATAAATTATGTAAATGACTGTATTGCCCATGTTTACGTTTTATTTCGATAAAATACACTTATTTCTGTTTTTCTTACTCAGCCTGTTCGAATTTCCCAAGAAGCCCTAAATTGTTCCGAGTTTATTGGAGATTCTGTGTTATAATGGAGATTGAAATTGACATGAAAAGTTTTTGTTGTTGTAATTTAAACAGATGTTCCTTGGAAGATCATATTTTCTTGAATTATAGTCTTCATTTTGGTTCTATAATTTTCTTATAAACTAATAGGAAGAAATGTAAATGAATAACATGCTGACAGTTTAATAGCCTAAATAATGTTGTCATGGTTGACTGAGTCACATTAAATTATATTTATGGCTTAAATCATACATTATTATTACCTGACCAAACATGTCTAAATATCCAACATAACTTTTTTATTACAATCTGCAGAACGGAGAGACCGGGGCAAGTTGTCACATTTCTGGTGTGTTTATTTTTTTCAAGTCAATTTCTGTATACAAACTTTAAAGCCTTGACTATTAAATAAATAAATCTGGCTAAAAATCTTTTTTTTTGCTATATCATACCCTTAAGAACGACTTTTGGTTAAAATCTGTGAAAAGACATGTCCAAATGGGTTTTTATGTAGTTTTGTGCTTTTGTTTATACACAGTATTACAAAATATTATGACACTGGAAATTTTGTGTCTTTATATTTAAATCTTTTGTTTAATATATATTTATATATATATATAT
>RJVU01074764.1:224191-244336 GCA_003731715.1 Anabarilius grahami
ATTGCAGATTACAGATGGTGTAGCACATGGCAAAAATCGAACGAGTATATAGACGTCAAATCGTGCGCGAGAGTTAACAATCTCCTGTCTGCAAATGCTGCATGTCAGCCTCCATTGTTATGAGCACAATACTCATAATTAGTATTCGCACAGTGGGCGTTAGTGGGCGGAGCATTTCTTTGTCCAGACGTGAAAAAAATGAAAAGAAAAAATGGGGCCCCAGTTGTCCAGTCATCATTCATGCATTACGAACTGCATCAGATTGAACTATTTACTTATCTATTTCGTTTAAATTGTCAGAATTTATTTATTTCAGAGTTCGATTTTAGTCAAATTGTGTTATCCAAGTGATCAAAAAAATCGAATAATTACTTTACTCGGATAAAATTCATATGATTAAACGACTAAGTTACTCACGGATCCACCTATTGGCCATGTAATATAACTATATCAGTCATGTGTCAAAATAGACTATTACACAGAGAATATCCTGTATAAATAACCTCAATAAATCACAAAAACATGTAGACGCACAGGTAGGCTATTATGGACATTCATGATGGCTCAATTTTCAAAACACAAGCAATTTCGGTTTAATGCTGTATTTTTTTTATAAATACTAAATAGTAGACAATGATGTAGTAATTTCAAAGCAATTTCAATATATTACCCCGGGTGTGCCTCAAACGTCCTGAAAAGTGAAGCAGCGGGCTCTTTGATTGCCCCCTGGTGGCTGGGTGCAGTACAAGCCATAAACCCCGCCCTCTCAATGCAAACGAATGGCACTTGTCAAAAAAAAAAAAATGTATTACACTTACAATAAAATTTTCCGAAAGATGGTTTTGGTCATTTAAGATAGACCTAGTTGTTATCACGCTGATATATATTCAATAGTTCGTTTTTGTGATCAGTTTGATTTTAGCTAGCAATTTGATACTATAGAAACGGGGCGTGTCGTCATGATTACAGTTGATTGACAGCTTCTCTGAGGACTGTCGGAGCTTCGAGGGGAGATTGAAGATAAATAAATAACTATTATTTTTCGATTTCTGTGTTATTTCTCACTGACAAAAGGAGTTGTTCAGCAGTAAACTGTCCTAACCGACCAACGGATCTGACGGATCACTGAGTTTTTTTCGGTCACGTTAAATGTGGGCTTTATAAGCTAATTAATAAATGTTATTAGCCAAGATAACACGCCTAACGTTAGCCATGACGGGAAAAAGCAGGTGATCGTTATCTGGCAGTTACTAATTATTTTTATAGGTATAAAATAATAATTAGCCTATCAGGACAAAACTAATCCTACTCTAGTTAATTAAAGAGCACTGTCTACAGCAATCGATCTGCTGTAAAGTTAGTTCAACTTGCATTAATAAACATTCAAATAAATGTAAATTCCTCTTTGCCAGATGTAATTAAGCCATCGTTTAAGCCAAATGAAAAAGGGAGGAGGAAAAGAAAAATATAATAAACAATAGATAATAAAACAAATAGGTGATCTGAACTTGATGACGCAGACGTCTGGGCTGAAGTTTGATACCGCGACTCCGCCTCCTCGCTCCACTGACGATTCTTTCTGCGCATGCCCAGGCTCCAAAACTGACGTTTTTGCGTAACATGTCAACGCCCATCATCGTCCGTTTTACCTTCAGTTCATTACAATGGAAGGAAGCGGCGTCGCGTCGTCCATCTTTTTTTACAGTCTATGATATTACCCGCACAGAACATGGGCCTTAGATCGGCCATGAAGTTGCATCTGAAAAGGATGATTCAATGCAATTTAAATAAACTGGCAATGATTTAATTCAAACAATGGTTTCACCGCATTGCTGGCACCTGCAAGGGTTTATTAAAACGATTAATATTATACAATTTCTACAAGCGTTTTGAAACAATTAATGGAGCCATTTCAAACCTTGCCTACCCGCCTGTTATACTTTGCTATAATGTTTTAATCTGAGACAAACAAAACACTGGCAAATTGTTGTCCAACTAGAAATTAATGAATTGAAACGAATTAATGAATTAATAAAAACTATATTCCTTATGGATCTGCATATTGTATAGTGATCAATTAAATATATAAATATTTTAGTAGGCTGTAAATGTTGTTTGGCGGCAGGTCAGAAATGTAACACTAGGGGCGCATGGCTGAGATCATTGTTTACAGCTGGAAATATTAGTAGCCTAAGTGAACACGATGATTTATTTTTCATACAAACAGAGTTTGTGGGAAAAATCCATAGACAACAACAGCATTATGGTTATAATAAATAAAGATGCTGTTTTGTAACTTCTGGACGAGTATAGACATGGGTAATTGATATGAAACAATTTTGGAACCTGCTGTGACATTATCTTGAACGATAAATANGTTGTTTCAATTAAAAGTGGGTGTATTGTGGAGGTATGCCCCCCCAGTGACACAACGAGGCCCCCTCGTTCCGTATGTCCTGGCGCCGACCCTGGATAAATATTAATTATTATGCGTACAGTTTTTAATGAGCTCATACACATGGAATATTATTACTTAAAAAACATATTTTTCAATCTGCAGGACCATTCAAAATTAACTAGATCATTAAAATGGTGAAAAGCATAATAAAACCAGTCCAGTTCTTCTCTTAGCATTAATTTCTTGAAGATCCATGAAAGTTTATGAATATGATAAGCGTCAAAGGAAACCCGATGGCAATGAATTAAATAAAAAACTTCTACAGTCAACTTTGACAGTGTAGCCTATTACTGGCTCTGGAAAAATTACTCCGGCATATTTATTGAAGCTATAACATTTATATAGAATTCTTGTAATCTCTAATATTAATATACATATGTTTTTCATTGCAATCAAAACTATTTAAAAGAAATTTGCTGAATCCCTGAATTCTTGGACTGAAGAAAACGCGGTCAGTGTAAAAACTGTGTCAAAAGTTCTGTCAAAGCAGCGCGAACTATTGAAATTATGAATAACGAGGCAAAAACCATCAGGCGCAGCATATAGAGTTCATTAACTCTGAAGAAAATAATCAGCATATTCTGCTTTAATTAATTTTTTAACTGAATTTCAAAAGATAAATAAATCGTTTCTTTGAAATGATTTCAGTCTTGAACAGATGCGTGTATGCAGTAAAACTCCAGCAATGGTCAACCAAAGTGGTAAAATTATGACTTTGGAGACACTCAATTCGCTCAATACAACAAAAAGCTCTTCCATTTTCATTTGAATGAAAATGCTTTTGAAATGTACATATATAACACAGATTGTGAGTGCTAATACTAATTCGTATTCATTCACGCTCATACAAATCCCCTTAGTGCTTCGGCGCAAAATGCGACTGGAAAATATATCTGCATTTTAGTTTATTCCCCTGAAATATTTATCTATGTAAATATTTTTCTCTTTTTTTTATAATTTCTAATATTTTCTGAAAGCAAAATAACAAACCTTACCTGAAGTAGTGGTGCACATGCAACGTTTTTAGCCTTTGGATAATTATGAGTATATTGAAGCTAAATCATTTTATAATTAATGCGCATTCATTTTCATATGCTTTGGCATCACAGTGACATCTATAAGTGTTGTGTTCCTACTGGTGCAATAACAGTGATATTGAAAGACAAAGCAATATTATTAAATAATTCAATACTATACATCATCTCTTTTTAATCCAACACTATTAATAATATACTAAAGATTTACAATGATGCACAGAAATATAGTGGCGTTTTGAGCAATTGATGGTTGTAAAAACAGGCATTTAACGAGATATCGGGAGCGGGAAGAAAGAAAGAAACATCTCCTGTCGGGCGCGTACACCCGACTTGTTGCGCCTCAGTTGAGGAGACATTTGCAATGGCACACATCGTGATAAACTTTACACATTTTCACTGAGTTTGTGAATCTCTCCTGAAAGAGAAAACAAAAAACCACGTGATTAAAATAATAATGGAAACGGCCATCTATCGAAAATAAAAGAAAACTGTATTTTATTGTTTTGGCTTCAAACCCAATCCACGTGATTCTAAATTGACTCAATGACTCGTTTGAGAAAAGTGACGGTAGGCCTATATTAAGGTTTCGAGAAGTCCTGGTTTCTTACATCAACTGCTGCCAATATTCAACTTAGAATTAATTTTGTTCTATTATTGTGATTTAATAAGAACAGAAACCGGTCAGTCTTGTGTAAGAAGTGGATAGAGGTTCATATTATATTCAAACTAGATCGAATTTAACGATAATGCATGTGATTGAGCCTTTTTTTCCCCTTTACTTTGTCAAGGAATTTATAACATTAATGCAAAATATAGGCAAAGTATGAGAGATTTTCCTCAGGGTAATGTCAGTGGATAGATAGATAAAGTATCATAGTATTACCATCCTGATACCATTGTAATTTTTTGTAATTTTATATAGGAAACCACTCTTATGGGCATCAATAATGGACTTTATTCAAGGAGTTTATTCAACTTTTAATTTTGCATTACAAATTCATAGAGCTGATGAGTGTGTAACACTGTCAAGGATGAAGATGAAGCTTCAAATGCAGCTTTCATAACTTTTCATCTGCAGCTTCTCAGAGGATTGGTTTAGTATTTTACACATGGGGGAAATGTAAAGTATTAAAACTCATAGGAATTCCCATCAAAATATGGGTTTTTGCCCAGACCCAGTCCCCAGCAGGTGGCTCCCCGCTCCAGCATAACACAGCAGGACACCTGATCCGCACATGACTGTATGGGGTATCCAGATACCGTAGACTCATTGATCATGGAGCAGATCCCGTGTCTGCTAGATATTTATGATCCGAGATGCTGCTGTTAATTTGTATACAGAATGAATCTTCACTCGGGAGCCTTTATTCAGAGCTTTAGTTAAACTGTTAACCTTGTTTCAATTGTGCAACTACAGTTTGAGCCGCAGCATCCTGACCTGCTCGTTTAAAGCTCAAGGAAATAAACAAGTTTTGTGCAACACTGTTTCTTTATGTTTATTAAAGTGAGAGCTTTTTATTAGCAGAGTGAGTGACAGTTCACCTCAGCGTTTCTCTCTTCAGGGCCAGAGATGAGCACAATGAGTCTTTTTCACCAGTGTGGCCTTAACATACATAAGCAGAACGCAGGGCTTGACTTCAACCTGGACACTTTGATAAAAGGCGACACAGTCAGATTATGATTTATTAGCTTATAAAGCATTCACGCAGCAGCACGCAAACATGTTTGATAGAATAAACACGGGCAGGACATTCTTTGGGGTGAGCTTGATTTACAAACAAAGCTGGCAAACATTAAATTGCGCCTGAATTCGCAGGTCCTCGCAGCAGCTTTAATAGAATTAAATAGGCAGTTCTAAAAGCCTTGAGTGAGACTGTGTGCTCAATTTTTTTTATCAATACAACCAGCAGCATGTTGCCGCAAAGCACGATGCATGACATACTCTCAAACACACACAAAGAGTTGTGCTAATGATATAAGAATACCATTTTTGTAATTTTTTACCCCTTTTGTTAGAGCTGAACTTTTACACTTCTGAGCCTGTTTCTCTTTACCTTAAAATTAGGGGTTAACAGTAATATTTTGGGTTGAGAAACATCCTGTTTGACAAATGTAAATAAAGTGGGGTGAGGATGTCATTGATTTCAACACTGTCCATTGTCTTTCTCACTGGTTTTGTGTTAATCAAGCCAGAGACTTACCGTTTTTCTTTTCTCTGTCTTTTGTAAAAAAAAAAATATCTCAATCAAGGACAGAACACATTTGGCATGTTGCCGGCACGCAGACGTACTCTCACGTTCTCATACATGCACTTAAACAAAAATGGTAAAGTTGAACACTCTTTTGAGCCTGTTGTGTTTCTCTTTACCTTGAAATTAGGGTTTCAATTAATGTTTTGGGTGAAGTAACATCAACCTGTTTCACTTAGCATAGGTTAGGCTATATAAAGTGGGTTGAAGATGTTGTTCACTTCAACACTGTCCATAGTCTGTGTTTTTCTCACTGGTTTTGTGTTTATTCAAGCCAGAGCTGTGCAAGTTTTCTTCTTTTTATCATTTTAAATAAAATATCTCAGTCAAGGACAGAACAGAAGGACTCTTGCCACAACTGAAAAGGTTCACTCACTCTAAAAAATGCTGGGTTAAAAAAACCCAAGCTGGGTAAAATATGGACAAACCCAGCAGGTTGGGTTAAAAGGCACCTATTATGCCCTCTTTCACATGATGTAATATAAGTCTCTGGTCTGGTCAAGTTTCAGCTTAAAATACCCCACAAATTTGCCCCTATTTGGGGGTGAGCAAAAACACGCCTTTTACTATATTACTATATTGCTGGCTAAAAAAATAAATCCAAAATTGGTTGAAAAAAATGGCTGGGTGAAAACAACCCAATCCCGTGTTTTGTCCATATTTAACCCAGCAGTTTTTAGAGTGCTCTGAATGGAATTTAAGATGGGAATGCATTGTTTGGTGAAGAAAAGCCAATGCCAATCAGCATAATCTGACAACTTGGTTTATTTTCTGTTCTGTATTTACCTTGACTGTGTATCCAATTCAGAGGATCCATTTGATGCATTTGTGTTTGATATTATTAACAAATATCTAAGTACGTATAGATGAACATTTATGAACTGAATGCAATTTCATTGTCTGTATATGATGCACTTAATTGTAAGAATTTCTGGCTCTGCCGTGATCTTTATTCCCAAGATCCCTTGGCCTGCTTAACATGTAGTAACCATTCTATTGTTGCTTTCAGTTCATCCATGAGAAAGCCATGGATTTAATGAATGAAATGTTGTGTAAGCCACAAACAAACGGAGAAGTTTGAGTGATTGAAGTGTGCACTTTAGAAGGAAAAACAGACAGACAGATGGACAGATAAATAGATAGATAGATAGATAGATAGATAGATAGATAGATAGATAGATAGATAGATAGATAGATAGATAATGGAGTTGCTTTTTACTCACTGACAATCATGTCTTGGTCTACGTCTCTGCTGAGTTGGTGACCTAACGAATGCTTTTGTTGTGCATTGTTCTCTTCTACAGACAGACAGCATGTAAAGTAACGTAACGTCTGGCGTGAAGAGAAGAGATGAGGTCTAGAAGAGGCAAACAGAGAAAGAAAGACACCAGTTTAGACAATCTGAAAGCTTAAAAGGACACAGAGTTAGTGAACAGTGCTGGTAGGTAAGTTTCATAGCTGAACATGGTTGGTTCTGTAAGCTGAAAGTAACCAGAAAGTAGTCAGGACTTCAGCCTTAGTGTAGAAGCCATAGGGTTACTAATGTTGTTACTCAATGTCTTTACTATATGTTACTATATTTCTGTACTTCCACTTTAAAGGGAATGAATTGCACCCATTTTAGGATTTTCCTGTAGGCAGCCATTTTAAACAGGAAGTGATGTCTGCTTACTTTGGAATCACAGTTTTGTTAAGTTTTCACCTTTTTGTTACAAAAAAATTCAAGTCTTGCTCCAACAGGTTGTAGTGTCAAAGTTACTTTCCCACTCAGAAGTGGCTACAGATCAAAGGAAGCCATTACACTTAGCTCCATGTTCAGAGGAGTGGAAAAGTTGATGAGATTGAGGGGCCAATAGTGTTTGCATGTAAGTCTGTGGTTTGTCATTCGCTGGCCTGATTGTAATACAATTATCTGATAGGATCAGACAGAACAGAAAACTACAACCCTCAACTCTGCTTTAAAAGCCTCAGAACTTAACACTGACATGAATATGTATTTAAAATTTTTTTGGGAAAAATACTTTATTTCTCAGAATGTCGAATTTCTTTAAATTAAAATCCAATAAATTTGTAATTCCAATTCAACTTCATGTGGGGTGTTCATTTAGAATTAAATTCACAAATTAATTAAAAGAGAGCCGATTTTGCACAACCTAAAGACTTCTAGCATATGACTGGGTTTAGAAAAGATATAAAAAAAATTATCATTTTATTATAATAAAAAATAAAAGCAATTTTTTGCATTTATTTGCTACAACAGCAAAAAAAAAAAGAACTTGCATGATTTTCCAAAAAAAAGAAAAAAAAAAAGAAAAAAAAAAAAAAATGGAGAGAGATGGATTATGACAGCCAGAATAGACAACGGTGGTCAGTGGCTGTATTAGAAACCCCCTCATATCTGTGTTGAATTTTTTTATTATTATTATAGTAATATAACAACGTACAGTGTTTTAAATGTTCATGAAACAATTTAATAATTGCAATTTAATTTAATATAAATATTAATATAACAATGTACAGTGTTTTAAATGTAACTGATATAATTGAAAATAATTTAATTAAAGTGGGAATGCCTCATCACAATGTGTCAAATGCTCCATTGGAGATCTGTTGAAGGTCGACCACTAGAGGCGCTGTGGTTCAGCAGGGATGCCTTTTAATCCATTGGGAGGGCACAATCTAACAGTATCTGCCCACACACATAAGCCTAATTGCCTGATCACATATGCACGCGGGCAACATCAGCTAGTAGTGCTGGGGGAAGGGAACTAATAATAGTCCAAATGCTTTTGCTGTTAGGAGGATTATAGAGCCATATCTACCAGCCATCGGTAAGACCGGGTTGACCCTTGGCTGAACCTGCGCAAACATGTGCTTTGATAAAACTAGGAAGAAGTGTCAGGGTATGAGGGCAAGAGGGTCCACAGGTGCAACTGGGTAGGATGATCAGGTAATATGCAGCAAGTGAGGAAGAAAGAATTGAGATATGCATGCAATAACACTAATTTTTCCATTTCATCACCACATTACTCTACAGGTGAGCTGCATGTTACAGAATGTGTGTACAGCATCTAATGTGTGCAATCTGGATATTATAGCACAAGTATGTTCACCTCAAACTATATGTTGTGTCATAACCTATTTGCCAAGAGAGTCTCTAAAGACATCAACTCAGGCCTCAGCTAAAGCAAAAATCCCTCGGTAAAGATGCATGAGATTAATGACCTATAAGCTTTTCAAAGAAGAGAGGTCACAGAGTGGTCACCGAATAAACAGAATGCCTTCACGCTGCATGGCGTTATCACATGTGTAGGATCAAGAGGGCAGCTAGCGGGCAGTTTAGCTTCTGGTCGGGGTCAACAAAAGTGTCAAAAGGATCAGCAGACGAACAGGTGCTCATCTCACTCTTTTTGTACACTAGAATTTGTTTTTCATTTCTTTGGATGTTCAATGTGTTGTTCAGGGTGTTGGAAAACCGACTTCCTTTCAGTTAATGAGTGTGAATTTGAATTGTACTGGACACACCTCACAGGAAGAGGAATTTACTGAAGAAATTCATCCGTTCATCGTTCTATCATCCATAAATCATTTATCCATCATTCCATCCATTTTCCATCTATCTATCATTCCATCCATCGTTCTATCCATCCATCTAAACATCATTTCATCCATCGTTCTAGCCATCGTTCCATCCATAATTCTATCCGTCATTCCATCCATCGTTCTATCCATCGTTCCATCCATCGTTCTATCATCATTCCATCCATCCATCATTCTAGCCATCGTTCCATCCATCCATAAATCATTTATCCATCATTCCATCCATTTTTCCATCCGTCATTCCATCCATCGCTTTATCTGTCATTTCATGCATCGCTATATTGTCATTCCATCCTTCCATCCATAATTGCATCCATCCATCCATAATTTCATCCATCGTTTTAGCCATCGTTCCATCCATCTATCCATCCATCCATCCATCATGCATGCCTACAAACACAGAAGAACGACATACATGGAAGTACACAGAGAAGGTTATGGTGGAGAATGTAGGAGCTCAAATTACAAGAGCACTGATATGGTTTCAGGATAGCAAAAAGATCTGATGAACTGATGTACTGGAGTTCATTGTGCACCAGTGCACTGTGCTGATTATGAGTTCGTTGAAGAACGAGAACGGAGTGGATTGGGATGCCGCAGGCGAGGGACCAAATCCAGGTCATGCAGATCCTGCGTTTAGTAATCTCTGCCCCAGCAGTGAACCCTCGATCTCATTAAAGAGGATTTCATTCCAATAGTGTAGATGTACGATTGAAGAGATTTGCTTCTGTCTTTTCTCTCCTCTACTGCTCTACTCCATTTTCAAAATTTTTTCTTTAACACTGCTTAAAATCGCAGTCTAGTAGAATGCTGTTCTACGCCCACTATAGGCTAAAAAGCAACATCTGTCCCTTTAAGTACTGCAAATTAGGGGTGCACAATATATCGTTTTATCATCGATATCACGATGTGTGCATCCGTGATAGTCATATCGCAGCATGTGTGATGTCAAGTATAGAGATCGTTAATCCGTACGAACCAGGCCCCACGGTTCGAAACACACGTGATTCTTCGATTAATTGCAAAGTTTAGCCATCATACAGTAAATGTTTATCATTTGCATATGTTTTAGGTCCTGTCAGTTTAAACATTCGTGTATTCATGAATCCGTGCATTCGGTCTTAATATGACAGCAGCCTAATATTCCTGCTGCTGTCTGTGTCATGAATGTTATCAAACAACAACAGACAAAGAAATTCACTTTTTTAGCTATTAACAAATATGACTTAAATTTAATTTATACAGTGAAGACTATGCCGTGTTATTAGGGCCTTAGTGTTAGCATAAATCAGCATATTAGAATGATTGCTGAAGGATCATGTGACACTGAAGACTGGAGTAATGATGCTGAAAATTAAGCTTTGCATCACAGAAACAAATTATATTTTAAAGTATATTAAAATAGAAAACCATAATTTTAAATTGTTATAATATTTCACAATATTATTGTTTTTTCTGTATGTATTATGAAATAAATGCAGCCTTAATGAGCATAGTAATGTTTCCAAACTTTTGACCGGTAGTGTATATATTGCAGAAATTATCAGTGTTTTTCAATAACGTGCAGCCCTACTGCATACACAGATTATATGAATAAATGCTTTAATATATACAAGGTGAGCGTGTAAATACGTATTTTGCATACTTTTAAATACATCGATCTATTAATGAACTCTTGGAACACATAGCATCAGCAAGCTCGCGTAAGCTCTAAGGGATCACTACACAATCTCATTATCCTCACACTAATGGCCATGATATCAGTTTTTACAGACCTCAGCTTTATTACGGCTTGCAAAACATTTTGCTCCGGGTTTTATTCAGCTGTTAGCGACTTACAGGTTTTACAGAAATGGAAATTAATTTCCTGAGTGCGTTTGCAAGAACTGCTGTAATCATGGAGGTCAACAAAAGACGCTCATACACACGTAAACAATTCAGGTCCAGGGGTCATTCGTTCTTATAGCGTCCTAATGAATGCAGTTTATAACAATGAGAGGGACTGAAACAGTGTGACGTAAATGAATGCTTCCTTGGAAATATCCTTCAAGTACCGACCAGCCATGTCTGGGCTTTTAAAGCTTGACAGGAAACACTGTTCACTGTTGTTTTGGGATGTGATGTGTGTGTGTGTGATGTGTGTGTGTGTGTATAAACACATTGTCATTCAAAAGTTTGGTGTTTTTGAAAGAATTATCTTCTGCTCACCAAGGCTACATTTACTTGATTAAAATACAGGAAAAACAAACAATAATAATAAAAAAAATTATTACAATTTAAAATAATTTTATATTTTACATGATCCTTCAAATCATTCTAATATGCTAATTTACTGCTCTAAAAACATTTCTTTTTATAATATGCTGCTTAATATTTTAGAAAAAAACTCAATACATTTTTTTCAGGATATTTTTGAAATAACATATATTTAGTAGGTTGTAGATTCATAGGAGCATGTTATTCTTTCTTTACCAATGAAATAATGTTCCTTTTTAGCTAATGTCATCAAGGCCTCTTAAATTTTCAACCAATGGTTGCTGGTGGTGTTTCAAACCCTTTTTAAAGTTCAGTCAATTCTCAATGGATAAAATGAAGTCCCACCCTAGTTTTTTTCTCATTGAATATCCTGTTTCACTACAAATTATAATCACTGAATTAAAACAGACTGCAAATGTTGTTTCATATTGCCTCAAGCAAGTATTGTAGACATGTTATTAAAATCCCTCTGGCTACTGTATGTCAATGAGTCTAAAGCACTTCTAGCACAGCTGAAATCCAGAGAAAAGCGCCAAAAATGTCTTATAGAGCAGACAAGTGTTAAGTGCTCTGCTCAATGGCCGTGGTTTATAGAAGTGGGATCTGAACCTCAATCATCCCATGTTCTAGAACTCTAAACATTAAGAGTGAGAAAATGAGTGTGAATGTGCATTTCTGAGAGCTTGCGATGTCTTGATGCATTTGTGCGTATGTATAGCGGCATTTTCGACTGTCTCCTCCTTTATGGTCCCCAGGGTGGGACAAAGCAGCAGGTGACAGGTAAAAACACGGTCAGGATGAAATGCATTTTTCATAGGCCTGATTTTCTCTATGTTTATGAGTAGAGCTTGATCTCGACCCATCGTCGACCTCAGAATACACTCTGCATTAAAGCAGCACTGTATCAATTAAACATGCAGGACAAGGACATGCAGAGTTCAGTGCACTTTTTAACCTGAGGTCAGCAGCAGTTTAACTTGAGTTCAGTGCACATTTCAACATGCTTCATTGATCTTCACTTTTCAAGAAGGCCATAAGGAGAAGCCTTGCTGTGGCATCGCATTTATGTCAGTGTTGTTGAATAGACAATCCCTGATTAGTGGTGCTTGCACTTTTTTCCAAACCCAAAAATTTGAAAAACTTTTGAAAACCCCCCCAAAAAACTTAGTCATATAACTTGAATAATACATGCTACAGACATGAATGACACCACAAACCATGTAGAAGGTTGTGTTATTTTTGTAAGTGATCATTTGACAAATTATCCTTAAGAAATCATTCTAATATGCTGATTTGATGCTCAAGAAACATTTATTATTATTATCAATGTGAAAACGGTTTCCACAAAAACATTAAGCTGCAAAAAAAAAAAAAAAAAANAAAAAAAAAAAAAAAAAGATTTGCAAGCGAATGCAAAGTTTCTCAGTGGAATGCAAACATTTTGCGGTCCAGTTTCTAAGGGAATGCAAATATTTTGTGAGTGAACAAAGTTTCTCGGTGGAACGCACACATTTTGTGAGTGAACGTAAAGTTTCTTGGAGGAACGAAAACATTTTGTGAACGTTTTGCGAGTGAACACAGTTCCTAGGGGAATGCAAACGTTTTGCGAGCGAACGCAAAGTTTCTTGGTGGAACGCACACATTTGGTGAGCGAATGCAAAGTTTCTTGGAGCAACGCAAAAATTTTGTGAGTGAACACAAAGTTTCTTAAAGGAACGAAAACATTTTGCAAACGTTTTGCAAGCGAACACAGTTCCTAGGGGAATGCAAACGTTTTGCGAGTGAACGCAAAGTTCCTCGTGGAAACACAAACATTTTGCGAGCAAACGCAAAGTTTCTCAGGGGAACGCAAACAATTTGCAAACGTTTTGCGAGCAAACGCAAAGTTTATTGTGGGAACACAAACATTTTGCGAGCGAATGCAAAGTTTCTTGGAGGAACGCAATAGCGTTGACTTATTTTTCCTCCCAACTCCCAACACTTTTTTCCAACACCATGTCCCTTTAGGGTCTCCATATGAATCCGATTCACTTTATATTATGCAAAATTTCAACATTGATAATAATAAGAACCATTATCAATAATTGAATACCAATAATAACTGAGCAGCAAGTCAGCATATTAGAATGATTTCTAAAAGATCATGTGACACTGAAGACTGGAGTAATAATGCTGAAAATTCAGCTTTGCATCACAGGAATAAATAAAATTTTTTAAAATATATTCAAATGGAAAGCAGTTATTTTGAATAGTAAAATATTATAAAATATTACTGTTTTTACTGTACTTTTGATCAAATAAATGCAGTCTTGGTGAATCTTAATAATCTTAATGAATTCAAACAGCTAGTGTACAGCATTGGCAATTCGCTTCCGCTTTGAAAAACAATGTGGATATATTAAAAATTTTTGCTGTGCTGTCGTTTCACAGGTGAAAGTGTGGTTTCAAAACCGCCGCACTAAACAGAAGAAAGACCAGACCAAGGACACTGACAAGCGCTCGTCGTCCACCTCTGAATCCCTCGCCACGTGCAACATCCTGCGACTCCTGGAGCAGGGCCGTCTTCTGTCTGTGCCCGCGCCCGCACCTCCGCCCAACCCGCTGCTGGCTCACCCGCACACCGGCAACGGCTCTCTACTGGGCAGCCCATCCGTATCCACTTCCTCTGGGGTAGGTAGCACCACCACAGCTCCCGGGTCGGGTGGTGGCGGGACATTTGGACTGTCGCTGTCTTTAGGTGGCACTCCACCCTCGCCACGACTGGGAGTGCCACCGCCCTCGCTTTGCTTTACCATGCCTCTCCTGGGTGGCACCCATCACGAACTGCCATCGGGATACGGGTGCGGATCCTCAGCGTTCGAGCCCTACATGAGGATAGAGCGTAAGGACGGGGAGTTAGGTGGGAAGAAGACAGTTTCCTAAAAGCATTCCCTACCTAATGGTACCTTCCCCCCTCTACCTGTCTCAGGGGTCTCACCTGTGCCGTGAACTGCCGGTTGGATGGAGCGGAGGTTCGCAAACTAACAGAAAGCGATTGACATAGTCTTCACTTTCGGATCCTCATCTCACTGGCCTCACTAGCGCTAGTGCCTACAACCAAATTTAGGCCAGTCGGACTCCATCATTCGGTAAGGAGGAGTGTTTGGGACGAAGCCTGTAATTAAGCATCGCTGTGTTCGGTGAATTTTGTCGTGTGCAGGTTTCCTTCCATTTTTGCATTACATGTGTGGTGAAGAAAGCCTCAGAATTAAGGCATGTTCACACTAAGAACAGAAACTATTGCGATAACTATATTAGTGTCCACACCAACACACGATAACGTTCTGTTTATTAGAAATGTGCTGCAGTTTTGTCGCCTGCCACTTTAAATGCTCGAGCTCTTTATAGCAGGGTGGATTCTGATTGGCTGTCAATGATTTTATAGTTCATCAGCTGGATAAAAATATATTCTGAAAGTGATTTCCTCTGTGCCGATATCTTTACAGTTTTGTTGTGGACTGTGCTATTCTTTTATATTTAGAATGATTTTCAAAGCTATATGTGATCGTTATAGTTACAGTTATCATCCTTGGTGTGAACTGACCTTTATTCTTTGTGAATGATGGAAAAACATTGTAAATGTAATTGTAACTAAGGCAAAATTATTATTTTGCAAGTTTGTTTCCAAATGGGTGTTAAAAAAACAAAAAGAAATGGACGAAAAAAAGATGATTGATCAACAATGTGGTATGTTTTTATGCTGCTCTAAATTAATTGACTAGGGGAGCTTCTTGTCGATATAAATGTGTGTCTGGATGAAAGTATAAGAATGAGAGAATTATCTGAGTGAACGTATAGTAAAAATAACAAGGCACTGACAAATTTTGTGGCATTTATTTCGCATTGGACCTTGGTGATGGTAATAATGAGAGTTCAATGGACAGAATGATTATTCATATAGCAATGATGCAATACTAATTGCATAACATTTAAGTGTGTGGAAAATTATACAGGTCTTTAGCAAAATGCAAAATAATAGCGTCTAAAAGGATAAGCTGTCACAATGCACACCCCTTTAAAATATTTTCCTCTTCTCTTTGTAACACATAAAATTCTCAGTTGAAAGTGTTAACGATGCCCTAATCTATTGGCTCAACAACTTTATATTGCCCCTATAACATGCTTCCTCTTTTTACTTCGAAATGAATTCAACATAAAGGGCTAATTATTAACTTCCAAGACAGACAGCCAGTCACTTTGAGCCTTTCAGCACCTGGGGCCAGTTGCACCAGCTGTGTGTAAGTTACAACTTAGCCTAGTTTTGACGTAAAAGGCACTAAGTTGTAACTTATGCATTACTAAATATTTTTGTGTTGCACCATTAAACTTAGTTGAAGCATAACTCTATGTATAAACTAAATATTTACAGAAGCCTCCAATCAGGAGTAATGGTTGGAATAAAATGGCAAACTGACTGAACGGCATCAATAAGCTCTTGTTTTACATTATGTGAATAAACATACTTTGTTACTTTGTTAGCGGCTTTTCAACACGAACACAATCTACAGCACAGCTCTGTGTGCATCAGTCAAATTAAGTCTTATTAAAGAAAAGCCATTTTGTATCAGTATTTAATTATTGATCCTTATTCAATTCAAATACATTTTCTGAATGTTATGTACATATGATATAGCCTACCTATAATGTTTTCCATGACTAAAGTAGTATCGTATTTAATGGAAACTTCATATTATGCGACTACGCATTACTTTACGGAGAGTTTATGACCTACTAGCTACGTTCTGCCTTAAGAACAAATGGTGCAACCGAATAAAGTAAAGAGTTAATTACAAACTAGCTAGTAGTTACTAAGCCTCTAGTGTGGACTTTACATTCCAATTTAAGTAAGAACTTATGAATGACTGGTGCAACACTACCCTGGAGATCCTAAATAAGATTATGTGCAAATCATTCAGACTCCTACCACAGTTTACATGTACTATTGCTTGCCATTGCAGTACTATAGGTTTGGAAACTGAATCAAAGCTATTACGTACAAATAGACACTAAGTAATTTGATATATACCATGGTCCTGAATGATCTCTTTAAAGAATATTATGGTAGTAATGAAATTTAGAAATGTTTCCATCCCAAATTATGTCCTTTGTCCTCCCCTGTCAGTATTAGTTATGGATGCTAAGCCTCTTCTCAGAGTCGTTGGGTCAGTTTGGTACTTGTGCTCATGCTTTATATGACTGCAGAATTACAACCCACAATTAATCAGCATTCTTTTATTACCTCGAACCTATGAAGCCCCTATAGGGACATGATGAATGAAAAAAATATGAGATGGGTGAAAAGAAATTCAATGCTTTTGTGTTCTCTCGCAAAAAAGTTTGCATTCCCTCACAAAGAACTCAAAAGGGGAACACAAACATTTTGCAAGCGAACACAAAGTTTCTCGGGGAATGCAAATGTTTTGTGAGCGAATGCAAAGTCTCTTGTGGGAATGCAATAGCATTGACCCCTTTTTTTCCCTCCCAACTCATTTTTTTTTCTTTTTCCACCATCATGTCCCTTTGGGGGCTCCATACGAATCCGATGCACTTTATGTTAATAGACGTTGTCCTCACTCAAAACCTACCATGCATATCGGTAACAACAGCTTGCATTTGTTTTGTAAAAATTCCCCAAACATTGCCAGTTTGGTTTTTTTATGTTTAAAAAGACAGCCAAAGACATCTACTGCAACAACTTCCCAACTTCTAAACGGATTCAATGAAATCATACACCAAAGCTAGGTGAACACATGCGGACACATGCAATAGTTTCATATTTAAAAGATTACTCTGTAGGCTGCTGGTAAAGGCCTGTTGAGCATTTTGCATGAACAATTCAAAAAAATCTATTCACATTGGGAAGAAATTTGGCAAACAATCCTGTAAGTCAATTTTTTCCTGTGTGGAAAAAACCCCACCAACAAATAAGATTTCGTTGTCAGAATAGATGCATCTGTGCTGAGTGAAATCGTTACTGTCTGGTTGAGTTGAAATTTGTCTTGTCAGATGTTTTATTTTGCATTAAGCGAGCTGGGGTTGTATTTTGCATTAAAGCATGTGAAGTGCTTTTTAGCTTTGCTCTAGGGTAAACAGACCTTTCGTCTGCACTTGTTTGTTTTGCTCTTAAGGAGCATTCACAGTGACAGTGATTTCAACTGCTGGAAGTTGCTGAGTTTCTGTGCTTAAAGTTTGAACTCAATTTAATGTTGTTGCTCAACAGTATGTCACCCCTAAATCTCCAACTCTCACAAAAAATTAATGACTTCTGGTCACTTTGACCCTTGAAATCACTGTCAGAGTGAACACCTCTTTAATGTGAATAGGCCTTTAGTGGCATTGCTCAGTGGCCTCTCGATCAACTACAACACTGTAATTTCATCACTATTATCTGACAGTATCATAGGTTGGACATTTTTAAGGAACAATTAAGCCCAAAATGATAAGTGTGACCATTGTGTCATTCCGAACCCATCCATGGAATGGCGGATCTTCTATGGAACAAATGAGAAATGTCAAAGAATGTACAAGCAATGACTGATGCACTATATTCTAAAACTTCTGAAAGTTATACAACAGTTTGGATGAGTATTAGACTAAACTTTTAAAGGGTTAGTTCACCCAAAGATGAAAATTCTGTAATTAATTACTCACCCTCATGTCGTTCCACACCCGTAAGACCTTCATTCATCTTCAGAACACAAATTAAGATATTTTTGATGAAATCCGATGGCTCAGTGAGTCCTCCATTGCCGCCAAGATAATTAACACTTTCAGATGCCCAGAAAGCTACTCAGTTCATGTGACTAGTGGTTCAACCTTAATATCATAAAGTGACGAGAATACGTTTTGTGTGCCAAAAAAACAAATTAACGACTTTTCATATCTAGTGATGGGCGATTCCAAAACACTGCTTCATGAAGCTTCGAAGCATTACGAATCTTTTGTTTCGAATCAGTGGTTCGGATCACGTATCAAACTGCCAAAGTCACGTGAACTATTGAAATATCAAAACACTTACGATGTAACGAAGCCTCGTTTACTGAAAACATGTGACTTTGGCGCTCTGAACCACTGATTCGAAACAAAAGATTCATAAAGCTTCGAAGCTTCATTAAGCAGTGTTTTGAAATCGCCCATCACGAGATATTGTTGAATAAAGTCATTATTTAGTTTTTTTGGTGCACAAAAAGTATTCTCGTTGCTTCATAACATTAAGGTTGAACACTGTAGTCACATGAACTGTTTTAAATATGTCTTTAGTAGCTTTCTGGGCATCTTATCTTGCTGGTAATGCAGGCCTCACTGAGCCATCGAATTTCATCAAAAATATTTTAATTTGTGTTCTGAAGATGAACGAAGGTCTTACGGGTGTGGAACGACATGAGGGTGAGTAATTAATGACAGAATTTAAATTTTTGGGTGATCTAACCCTTTAAGTTGCTTTTTGAAGCTTGAAAGCACCAGTCTCCATTTACTTGAATGGAAAACAGTTTTCAACACTGATAATAAGAACCATTATAAATAACTGAGCACCAATAATAACTGAGCAGCAAATAAGCATATTTGAATAATTTCTGAAGGATCATGATGAGAACTGGATTAATGATGCTTTTCATCACAGGAATAAATTAAATTTTAAAATGTATTCAAATAGAAAACAGTTCTTTCAAATTGTACCAATATTACTGTTTTTACTGTACTTTTGATCAAATAAATGCTGCCTTGGTAAGCATAAGACACTTCTTAAAAAAAAAAAAAGATTAAAAAAAAAGGTTAATTTTTCCAAACTTTTAGTGTAAATTAAATGCTCCAAGAAAGTCATGCAGGCTTGGAACAACATGAGGTTGAGTAAATGATGACAGAATTTTCATAGTTTGGTGAACTAACAAGCTGTCAGGCTGTAACAGATTTTATGTCACCTTATTGAATTGCTCTGCCATTGCTTTCTGAAGAAGAACGAGAAAGACACGGACATGATTTTAGCTTCTTATACAGCTTGATAGGCAAATGGATCTTAACTTGTGTAAAAAGTCTCATGGCAGTGGTGGTGGTGTTGTTGTAGAACACGGTTATTTTCTATAAGCATCATGTATAATTCACTGCAGCATCATTCAGCCTGAACCGCTGAGACAGACACTGGCTCACTAACATTAGCGCATTCAGTCCAGTCTTAACACACCCATATACCTCACACATTTTCTTTTCTCACTCTCTGTTTTTCAGTGACATCTCTCAAATTGTTTCCTTAAAGAATGATGACGTGTTAGTCATTTTGTTAACACTTATACAACAAGGGGATAGGGGACACAACAAAATGAAGCTCTCACAGACCTGTACATTTGAAAAAGCAGCAGATTCTTTGTAAATGGCTTTAAAGAGAGTACTAAAGATCCTTACCATCACTATAAAATTATATATATATATACAGCTATGGAAAAAATTAAGAGACCACTTAACATTGATTTCTGAACTTGGAGTGGTCTCTTAATTTTTTCCATAGCTGTAT